>PVKN010007259.1:0-26973 GCA_004027915.1 Capromys pilorides
CCCTTCACAGTATCTAATGTACTTTATATATTTTATTTACTCTTTCATGATTTGCACTACAGTGACAATATGATGTTCACACATGTGAATCTGATTGGTTTCACTTATGACTATGGTCTCTAATTGCATCCATTTAGCTGTAAAAGCTTTGAGTTTATCTGTCTTTATAGATGAGTTAATAAACTCCATTGTGTAAAAATAGCAAATTGTTTTTATTCTTTCCTCAGTTTATGGGCATTAGGGTTGTTTACAAGATTTAGCTATAGAAATTGTGCTGCTATAAACATGGGTACACATATATCACTGTGATGTGATTATTTTAGTTCCTCTGGAAAAATACCCAGGAGGGGAATCACTGGGTTTGATGGGACCTCTAATCCTGGTTTTTGAGGAATCTCCACGCTGATTTACATAGTGGTTGCTTCAGTCCGCACTCCAGACAACAGTTGAGAAGGTTTCCCTTTTCCCCACTGTCCCTGTGCATTTGTGCTGGCTGATTTATCTATGCTGGTAATTCTTCCCTGTGGGAGATGAAATCTCAGTGATATTTTTGTCATCTTAAATAATTCCTACACCAGCATTGTCAATAACTACACAGAATTTTGAGTTATTTTGTGATTGTTCAATTGATCATATAGGTATTTTTGGATATTTAGGGTTTTACACTTACTTTTTCATACATATTTTTATTGTTTAAAGGTTTCCTATTTGTATCACTAATTTCCTATAATAGATTCTCGGAATTTTAATTGTTATTTCAAAACTTAATATATATCTTCAGAGCTTTAGGGTACTTATCAGGTACATTGTATATAAGGTAGACTTCATGTTTTGAAATATATTATTTTGAAATATTTTAATATTATCAGGGCCAGTGTGATAGTTCAGTGGACTAAGCACCTCCTTAAGCAAATGCAGGGACCCAGGTTCAATCCCAACACCACAGGCTGCACTCAACCAGCCATGGAAACCCAACATGATGGCTCAGGCCTGTGATCCCAACACTGGGGAAGCTGAAAAGAGGAGGACCACTATGAGTCTGAGATGCGTAGCAAGACCAAGTAACTAATACACTTTAAAAAATGATCAATAACTGGTCATTAGCTAAGTGACATGGTCCAAAATAAAGTATTTTGATAGATATATGTATAATGGGTGGTATGATGGTAATCATTTTTCTTTATTTAAAAATATCTCATAGATATCTCTTCAGAGATAAATTTGTTAATGATCATCCTCTAGTAAAAGTGTACTTGCAAGTATTATCAAATATGCATCATGACTAGCCAGGACAAATGAAATTTGAACTAAAGTAGTTTTAGAACATGTTCATGGAAAACTTTTATGCTAATTAATAAATTAGTAAGAAATTTAAGAACGTGTGAGTCATTTAGGTTCCTAGTGTTCATGCTGATCATGTAAATATGAGTAGCTTGCTAGTTTTATCCACACGAAGATGCCAAAGGAACAAAGTGACTGGAGTTTGCACCTTTATCTTAGAAGACAGAAGACCATAATAAAATGAGTATTAACTCATTTTCTCTCCAGATTCCTAAAGTAAAATGAATTATTCTGTGGACCAAAAGAAGGAATTATAATTGCAAAATGCAGAACTGAATGGATTAGAAGCTACTGAATCTTCACTGCATTGAACGTTGGATATCAGGGAGCTCAAAATAAAGATGGCCAAGGAATAAACTTTGTAATGTTAATTTACCTGCCTATCTTATGTAACCTGGAAATTTGGGTTTTAAAATTTATGATAGATAATATTTATCAAATATTATCACCATTTTCTTTGATGATTGATTTTTTTTGTTTTGTTTTATTTTATATTTTAGGGAAGGTGTCTACAGGGTGTTCAGAGTCTCACTACGAGGTCAGTTTTGTAATGATCAACCTGTTTATAGGCTCCCAACAGCTGGGATTAGAGGTTTAAGCCACCATACCCAGTCACAATTACCATCTCAATGCACCCCTGGGGTAGGCCCAGAACAATTAGTCCAGTTATTGAAACCCCAGTCCTCTGCCTGCTTGCTGGCACTTTAATCCTCTGAGCTATTTGGCCAGTCCTGCTAACTGAATTTTTTATGTGTAATTGAAATTTTTCAAGTGGAGAAAAAGGATCATTAATATGGCACATTGATCATTTTTGACATATTTAGATGTATCCTTGAGATGATTCAGTTTCTCCACTCAGAGCCAGGTATGGTGGTGCATACCTGTAACCTCAGAATTCAGCAGACTGAGGCAGGAAGATCACCATGTGTTTAATACTAGCTTGATCTCCATAACAAGACCATGTCTAAAAAAAAAAGTCAAACTTTCATTTGGCTGCCATGTAGCTGTGTAGTTCTGTTTATGTTCACTCTGTAATGACAAGATTCCACATTCAAAGTGAAATTTGCTCAGTGAATATTGAGTATTAAAAACTACTTGTTCTCTCTATTCTAAAAAATGGCAACAGATGATGAAATCCACAATTTTCTTACACATTTACATTATTACCTTTGTAAAGGCTGTTTTTTGTTTGTTTATTTGTTTTGTTTTGTGCAGGTTCTCAATAGGCAGCTCAGACTCATGTGATTCTCCTGTTTTCAAGCCTTCCATTGCTGGGATTACAAGTGCGTGCTGCCAGGCGCAGACTCAGTCACTGGTTCAGTGTACCCAGGGGTGGGAATGGTGCAGCTTGTGGTGCCAGAGATCCCAGTCCATGTGCTTGCCTAGGTAGATGCTTAGTTGGCTGAGCTATCTTCCTGGCCCTTGTCTCACAGTTTTAGCAAAATATGTGTTTATCGAAGAAGCTCAAAAACTGTATCCATTACTCCCTATCTCTGTGTGCTTCATGTTTCACTATTCAGCTTATATTCACTATTCACTGTTTTCAACTCCTTAAGAACTGGTAAAAGTCCAGTTTTCATACAGTTGCTGAGCTTTCAAATTCAACAAAGGTGTAAAATAGATTCAGTGCAGGATAGACATCATATTATTTTTAAAACACATTTTACAGTAAAGAATATTAATTACAGCGCATGATTTTCAAGACACATCTACTATGTCATTTTTACAAAACAAAGGGGCCAGGAATAGCTCAGTAGAATAAAGTGCCTTCCTGGCAAGTGCGGGGTCCTGAGTTCAACCCCAGGCACTGTAAAACAAACAAACAAACAAATAAATAAATAACATGAAGCTTTGGTACAGAGATATACAGATTTAGCACACATTTAGGGTGAGTGCCTACTATTTCTAAAACTTTTTAAAAAGAAACTAAGAAGTCTCACATACTTATATGTCAGAAAAGATTAGGATGGCTTCCTAGAGTGTGCACTTAACTGTTTTGTGTTGTGACAGGAATAGAACCCATACCTTTTGAGATGTTAAAATTGTGCTCTGTCATTGAGCAGCCCTATCAAACCTCTTGAACTATGTAATCAGAGTGAATTTGTTTCCCAAGTGACTCAAAAGAAAATATGCTTCCACAAGTATGTTAAAAACTTTTTCTCAAGTAGCTTTCAAAATTGGAATGCTTAGGTTATTAGAACAGCAGTAATAGCAAGTTATACCAAGAGATACAGGATCCCACAGAGACAAAGAGGCAGTCTTCTTTTATTACCATGTTAATAAAATACAAAGGAGAACAGTAAATATAAGGATGCATTGTGAGCATAACAGAGAGAAAGATTTGGGCAATTAGCTTAGACTGTTTTTGTTCTTCTCTTGCTCTTTAGCAGATCTCCTACCACCCACAGAATTATGGCCTATGAGTGAAGGAAGTAGATGATGAAAAGGAAAATAATTGATAGTTAACTGGTGCATCAAACTTAATAAGAAACACCTTGTGCATTAGTTGAGTAAGTTCTGGGGGTATCTGGGTGATTTACACACTAAAGAGGGAAGACCCACCACGAATGTGGAAGATGACAACCAATAGATTTGTAGCCCAGAACAATAAAAAGGGAAAGAAGGACATCTGTACTTTTGCTTTCATAAAGGAGATCCAGGCTCCCCCTTTGCCTTTGCCCATTCCTTCATTTTCTAAGTGCTTATTGTTCACCTTTCCAGTGCAGAATCTTCTGTTCTCTGATAAGGACTCACAGGAGACCCTGCAATGAGTCCCAGGCCTGCGATGTTTACCTCATCCTCTCACTTTTCAGGGTGGAGGTGGTTCATTTTTCATTTTTCTGCATCTTCTTATACAGGCAGCTACTACATGGCCACTTTGTAAATGCTTCTTATGTCATATGATATAATTAGAATATTAGATAATAAGCATTATACATTAGACATATAATAAATATATTAAACATCTTCGACTGGATCTTAATTGATAAAACAATTATTTTTTAAACATATTTCGTATAATAAATCTTCCAAGAATATTACCTTTAAGATAGGTCTTAATTGAACAAAAGGAGATGACACTTCACATGAGATGGGCCTGAGGTTAAGGACATAATTCCAATATCTTAGGAGAAAGTTTCATCCACAAATATTTCAGGAAGATGTATCTAGTCTATAAAATAATCAAAAGTAAATATTTGTGGACCAGTTAGATATTCAGTGCTCTAAAATGCTGACTTAGATAAGCCTAGCCAAGCAAGCAGTGACCACAGTTCGATCCCTGGCATCACATGCCATGCCAGCCCCTCCCTCAGGGTGGTCTGAGCCAACCACAAAATAAAAAAGAGTAAAAATTTGCAAAAATATATGTTGTGAGAAAGCAGCAGGTCTCATTTTGCAGGGAGGGCTATGAATGCAAACTATATTTTCTTTTTCCTCCAATTTTTTTGTAGATCCAAGGTTCTTAAACTTTAATAGACTGAGTCCAGCACCAAGAGCCTGCGTCTGTTCATCTAGGGTGGATTTCGACATGCTACAAGTCTAACAAGTTCCCAGTGGACTCCATTTCTACTCATCTAGATACTCTCTTTATAAACACCTAATCTATAACAATAGATTGATAATTTAAGAAAGTATTCTTCTGGATCCTGTGGATTCTATTATTTTGTTGATTGTAGTCTAAAATTATTGTTAAATTTGTGAATGAATTAAAACTCCTTATCACTGAAAACTTCTTTGGTTTTATTTATATTTCTTAACTTCTCTTACCAAATGTATGATAATAACCTTCATGCTTACAGTGTCTCAGCTTCATAAGTGATGGAAATGGCATGTATCTAGATACCTGTACCCAATCTTTATATGCTGAGGTTTTTCAAGGGTACCTGGATCAAGGGTGTGTGAACTGAATGTGCTAGCAACTTTGGGAGTATGGCCATTTTCACAATGTTGGTTCTTCTTATTCAGAAGCAAGGAATATCTTTCCACTTGCTGAAATCCTCTTCAATCACTTTTTTCATAGTACCATAATTTTCACTGTATACATTTTTTACATCCTTTGTGAGATTGGTTTCCAAGTATTTCATTTTTTTAGATATTATTGGGAAAAGTGTGGTTTCCCTAAATTCTCTCTCAGTTTGTTCATTCTTTGTGCACATAAATACTATTGATTTTTGGGTGTGTGCTTTGTATACTGCTACAGATTCAATGCAATCCTGATCAAAATATCATCAGTATACCTCACAGAGCTAGAGAAAACTTTCCTCAAATTCATTTGGAACCAGAAGAGGCCAAGAATAGCAAAAGCAATCCTGGGAAAGAAAGGAAAGGCAGGAGATCTTACCACACTGACCTGAAATTATACTGTAAAGCTACTGTGATAAGATAAGCACGGCACTACGGTAGAGACAGACTTGGGGATGAACGGAACAGATTAGAAGATGCAAAGACAACTGCAAACATACTTAGCCACCTTATGTTTGATAAAGGTACCAAATAGCATTTTGGAAGAAAGACAGTCTGTTTAATAACTGGTGCTGGAAAAACTGGCTTTCCACATGCTGAAGTCTAAAATTAGACTCATGCCTATCACCATGCACAAAGCTGCAGTCAAAAATGGATCATATATTTAAATATTAAAACAGAAACACTAGGGCTGGACAGATATCTCATCAGAATAAAGTGTCTGCTTAGGCGGGTGCAGGTGACTGGGTTGGATCCCCAGCATGCTGTGCCAGCATTGTCCCCAGTGGTGCACTGAGAAAGGGACTGAAATTGGTTGTGGTGATGTGTGCCTGTCATCCCAATACTCACAAGGCTGAAAGCAGGAGGATAATTATGAGTTCAATCTGTGTAGTGAGCTCCTAAATGTTCTGAAAGAAAATGGAGGCAGAAATCTTAAAGATGCAGGGGTAGGTAGAAAGTTCACGAACAAAAACCTAACTGCACAAAAATTATTCAAAGAATCAAAAAATGGGATCTCATAGTTTTGCAATGTTTCTGCACTTCAAAAGAAATCTCCATCAGAGGAAAAAGAAAACCAACAAATTGGGAAAAAGTTATAGCTGAATGTCCCTCAGACAAAGGCCCTCTCTCTAGAGCATACAAAGAATTAAAAAAATTCAGCCCCCCAAAATTCAAAGACTCAATCCAAAAATGGGCCTTTGAGATGGATATGCACTTTTCAGAGGAAGAAATACAAATGGCAAGTAAGTATATGAAAAATGTGCAACATCATTGTTCACTCAAGAAATGCAAATTAAAGCACTGAGATTATATCTCATCCAAGAAAGAATGGCCAGCATCAAGATGTTATTGAATAACAAATGCTAGAAAGGCTGTGAAGAAAAAGGAATGTTCTACGTTATTGGTGGAAGTGAAGCCTGGTAAAACCACTGTGGAAATCAGTGTGGAAAGTCCTTCAAAAGCTAGGATTGGAGATCACATTTAAATCAGGTACTTTCTGTCTGGGTATTTTTCCAGAAGAGCAAAAAACTTCATACTACAGTGATATATGTGCATCCATGTTTATAGCAGCTCAATTTGCTATAGCTAAATCCTGGAATCACCAGATGCCTATCGACTAAAGAATGGATATACAGAAGATGTGGTATTTTATACAATGCAGTATTATTCAGCTATAGAGCAGGATAAATTTGAGTTTTTTGATGGTGAATGAATGCAACTAGAGAAAATATTCTTAAGTGAAATAAATCAGAACCTCAAGTGCAAACATCATATTTTCTCCTTAGGGTGAGAATCTGAAAGATAAAATGGAATCTGAAGAGTACAATAGATACTGGTAAAGGGGAATGAACTTATTCAAAGGGAAAGAGTTACCAAGTTGAGGAGAAGGACAGAAGGAGTAAGGGAAAGAGATTTATCTATGTATGTAAGCAGGATGGTTTCAACAACTATAGTGTGCATTTCTGCTGGTTTTTGAAAAGAACCAGTTAATGTCTTAATTTGTTTTCTCTCCTTTTTTTTCAATTGTTTCTTTTTGTTTTCTTAGTTTCTTATATATTTCTTTATTTTTTGTTCTTCCAATGTTATAGGCATATATCTGCTAATATGAGTAACTGGTCAGAAGACAACAGTATGTATTACAACAAATACTGTGAGATTCATATTACTTTGTTAAGTGAAAATCTTTATCACTTGTAATTTTTTCTGTTTTAATTCTAATTTGTACTATCCTAAAAAAAAAAAAAACTTTAAAAAGGGTGCATGAAGCTGGGGTCAAGGATGTGATGCTGGGTTGATCTATGGTGAGATTCTAGGATGACGGCTGCTGTGTCCTGTTTGTGAGTGTACTAAGAGTGGGTACCCTGGGTAGAGTTCAAGGCATAGAAAGGGTGTCACTGTTGTTGTCAGTCCCCTGACATTTGCTGCCTTGCTCTCTTGCTGCCCTCTGCACACCATGAGCAGCATCTCCTCTGCGATGCCCCTCTGTCATGCTGCCCTTCCTCAGAAGATTGAGGCCTCTACAAACCTTTATTTTTCTTTTACTTTAGATGTCAGGTATTTTGTTTCAGCAACAGGAAATGTAACTGAAACAGTGAATATACTAGCTACCTAATGTCTAATACAAACTTATGTCATTAAATAATAACAACTCTATAGATTCAAAATCCCCCTTTGTCCTCTTTGCCCTAGGGAAGACCTATTACAGCACAGGATTGGTTAGCAGACGACACGCATTAGTGAAGGAGGAGGCATTTGTGCACTCATACCATTGCCCCCTTCTGTATCAACACTGTATGTGAGTCCACATGCTTTCAGCCGGATGGTCCATGCAGTAGCTGCTTAATAACTCTGTTACTCTAACAAAAAGTATATTTTTTAAATATTACACAAAAAAATATATTGCACACTTAAGAAATCTCCATGCCAGGCATGATCATTAAGAATAATTATATCCTTCTGTGAGTGTGTGCTTGATTTCAGGGCAGCATTATTCCAATGGGAGGAGGTGAGCAGGCATGGGCCCCCTGTAAGACAGTTCTTCTAGGTATCCATGGTGGTCACCTTGGGAAAATTTGTAACTCTGCCTTGGTTAGGGGATAAAATCAGTATCTATATCAGAGACAAAGCAATACCGAGATGGCTTCTGAAGATAAATAAAGATTAGCAAGAGATGGTGGCCATGTAGGTGTGGCAGGGACATCCCAGGTAGAGGAAACTGCAGGCGTAAAGGAAAAATAAAAGGTGCGTTAGACAGAGCACAGCACATTTGGAGAAGCCAAGTAATTGTGCTATTTAAGTTATCTTTTAGAATCTTGCCTGATACAGATGTACAATAAGGTTCCGGAATTTCTGAAAGAGAGAAAAATGCTTTATGAATGCAATAATCACCGGGGCGTAAGGAAAAGAAACAGTCGAGCTCTTAGAAAGCCTCAGTTAGCAGCTCCAGACCTGGTGACAGACGGTTCTGAATATGTAGGAGGTCTGACATTCTTCTTCTTTGTACTGGGTTGGCAATTTAAAACCACAGTTTTTGAAGTAACGTTGTCTCAACGGAGGGGGCATGGAGCTGTTTGATGAGTCAACATGAAATGTGTCTTAATTTCAAGAAACCGCATGGAAAGTTATTGGAAAGGTGAGCATTATATTTTAAAATAATTGCCCTGAAGTGCTCAATTTTATGTTTGTTAGTAACAACATCTGCTAGTCAGAAAGTGAAGATCAAGTTTCCAGTCTCTCTAATGTACCCTTAAGTGATGAATAAACAGATTAAGGTGTTTCATGAAATACATCTTGTATTTTGTGCTGATATTTTGCTATATAGGATTAATCAAACACAGTTGGAATAAAGAAATGAAATTTTAAACCTCTATCATTTTTACACTATTTCCTATAGTTTTCCAGGAGTTTGGTACAAACAACCTTAGAAGCAGAGAGAATAGATACATGAACAATTTATGCAGTACAATTGTTTCTGTTTACTTAATTATAAAACGATGTGAAACTATCTCCCTCAGATGAGATTGAGTAGATTAAATGAATCAGTTATAATTCAGGTAATTGAATAGAAAACAACCATTTGAAAGCTCCATAAGTAGTATCAGTTTAATAAATGTCATTTTCTTACAAATCTTATAGATTTGGGTTCAAGGTAAGTGATACACAACCCTACCATAGATGTAAATTTCTCAGTCATGTCCAGTAAGCACTCAATATATATTTGATAAATTATGAATTCAATCATTGTTGGTACCCCTCTCCATTTGCAGAAAGTCTTAAAAATGTTTGAAACAGAGGGCTGGCCAAACGGGTCAACAGATTAAAGTGTCTTCAAGCAGCTGCGGTGGCCTGGGTTCAATCCCCGGGCTTGCTGAGCCAGACCCACCCCTGGGGCATGCTGACATGGCAATTGAGACTGGGCATGGTGGCGTACACCTATAATCCCAGCTCTTGGGAGACTACAAACCGGCGAATACACAAGTCTGATCTAGTAGTGAGACCGTGAACACTCCGTAGACTCTTCCCTAAAAATATAGTATAAATAAATGTGTTTGAGGCCTGGCTGGCCTCTGAACAGTTCTGGATGAGAAGTATGGAGGTGGTCAAGTTTGGACAATGTGTATGTTGACAAGGGGGATGGTTTGTGATGAGATTGCACCCTAAATGCAAAGAACTTCCTAGGGGGCTATCTATGCTCAATTAGTACAAAAGAAAAATTCTCTGGTGACCCTGGAAAGGAAGGGAGGTATGAAAAGCTCTGAGAGATACAAGATCTCTGGTGCTTTGAAATGTAGTACTCTCTGTTTGGTTTGTATCTAGTTGTCCCCACAAAGCCTCATGTAAATCATGGGGCTGTCAAGCCCGGTTCGAGGGGCGGGGCTTTAGGGGGCATGCCAAAGAGAGGTGCCAACCATTTAAACTGACAGCATGTGCTGTCCGAGTGCCCACTCCCCCACCCCCCTACCCCCGTTGAGGGGGCGGTGTCGCAGAGGTATGGAGCACATCATCCTGCACACAGTAGCTCCCCATCCTCTCCTCCAGGCCCTATAAAGTGGGGGCAGCATCTTGAGACCTCCAGGAACTGTGAGCTAAATAAACCTTTCCTTCCCTAAGCTTGTGTGTCGGATATTTGTCCCAGCAAAGACAGAAAAGTAAGACACTCTCTTAAATCTTGGATTCAGATGTGATGCTTCATCTAAATTGTTACTTTTTGCTTTTGAATGGAAAAAAAGGATATGCTAGTGGGTCAATACTCACTACATACAAAGTTTATATAATGAACTGTGTACTCCTCAGGATTAGAATCTCAGGATTCCAAGCTTGTTTCCTTGCATAAAGGCAACTATTTATTTATTTATTCATTTATTTTGTGAAGGGTCTCACTACACAGCTCGGACTTTTAGCAATCCTCCAGTTTTCAGCCTCCCAAGCACTGGGATTACAGACATGCACCACAACACCTGGAGTCAGGGCTAGAGCAGGTGGTGCAGGGGATTGAACCCCGGTCCCTGCACTTGTTTAAGCAAGAGCTTAGTCCACTGAGCTATCTCAGTGCCCTAAAGGCAGCTATTTTTAATTTCTTAAATATACTTCAAAAAATTAAACATTCACAGTCAAACATCAATTTTTATTGATACAGAATTTAAGCTCAGATTTGCAACTGAGCAGTGATGTGGATCCTGGAGTTCATGGCACAATATCAGCCTGTCTTGCTCTTTATTTCATTGGCAGAGCATGAGTGAAATCCTCACCAGAGTTGCTTTCCCATTACCAGGAATGCATATTTATTTATTAGGTTATTTTTTCATTATTTAGATCCACCACAGGGAAAGCTATAATAGCTAAAGGAGTAGAAGTCATCTTAAGGATATTGGTTTGATTTTAAAAAACCCGTCCAAATATAAAATATCCATGTATAGGAAAAGAAAATCCCACGTACAATGTGCTCAGGTAGTTGCAGAACTTTGGTGATGTAGTTTTCTTGGAGCATTGGTTGAACTACCAGAGATCGACTAAATTTGCAAAGGACTGTTATTCCAAAGGAAATGCTGGATGCAAGAAGCTGCCAAAGGTATTTGGGGAAAGAAATAAATGAGAATGGAGATGAACATATGGAATGCTGGCCCTGAAATTTAGTGTGGGCATCATTCACTGAGCATCTGTATACACCAGACTCTGTGCTAGATTCTAAGGGCATAGAACCCAATCAAATGTGATACTGAATGCAACAATAAAAGAAGATGTGTTAAGAGAGCTAGCTTAAGAATCAGCAGACTGTGAGGAATTTCCTTCCTTAAAAGGAAATTTCACAAAGATAATTTGAGATAATTCTTGAAGAATGAATGGAAGTTCACAGACAGAGCCAAATTAGACATAGAAAAATAATTCACTGAATATTGGATAATAATAAGCTGAACTCAGATGTCTAGTCGAACACAAATAACTAGCATGTAACTCATCCTACATACGAAAGAAAAGTCAGGAGCCAGGCATGGCGGCACATGCTTGTAATCCCAGCACTTGCCAGGCTGAGGCAGGAGGATCAGTGTGAGTTTGAGACTAGCCTTGACTACAAAAGAGAGCTCAAGGCCAGGTTGAACTGCATAGCGAGACCCTGTTTCAAAAAAAAAAAAAAAAAAAAAAAAAAAAAAAGGCAGGGAGAGGGTTCCTGGAGGAAGTGATAGATATTTGAACTAAGACTTTAACAAAAAGCAAGGGATTAGGCATAAAAACAAAGGAATTGTCTTCTGGATAAGGACCTCAGAGAGCAAAGATGAAGACCAAATTTGATTTGTTTTAAGTAATATTTGTACCTCCCAGAACTTCAAGTGATCCATATATATATATATATATATATATATATATATATATATATATAATTTCATGTGACTTTGTAATAATGTATATGGTTCAATACTATTTAGAATATTCTTAATGGATATAAGGAAGGGTAAATTAATTTAAGACACAAAGTGCAAAGTGCATCATTTAAAAAAAAATGCAGTCAGATCCAGAAAATGACATTGGAAAAACATAGAATATGCTTTGTGTTGTCACCAGAATACAAGTCCACAACAATGAATGACCCTTGCTATTTTTTTCACATACTCTTACATCTTCCATTGAGATAAACACAGACACTTTCCCTTAATGTGTCGGGAAATTTGATGAATCTTCAGTCTGTCCAGTGGGATAGAGGAGGAGTCACATACCACGGGATGCACAAAGAATCCTGGGTGAGGGTTCCATCTCTCTGCAGATATTTTCTCAGTGATGCGATTCACGTGTCGTTTTCTAGAGCAGCAACAATGACAATTATCTTTTCTTAAAAAAACACCTATACCCCCTCCCCAAAAAAAAGTTGCCCTACCATGCATTTCAGAGATAAACCTTGTCAAACTTTTTAGAATGTTCAAAATACCAATGATCTCAGCACCATAGAAAATTAAGTGAAGGGGTGCCATAGTTTAAATATGTTTGCATCCCAATCTCACTTGTAGAAATCCTAACAAAATGATGGTATTGGGTGGTGGGCTATGGAGGAGGTAACTGTGTATTTCAGTCTTCTGAAACGGCTAACACATAAAATTAGGCCCCTAGCAAATAATCATACCGAGTTCATTCACTCCTTCTGCCACCTGAAAAAACACCTCAAATTCACCACCAATAGACAAGGAAGGGATCCTCACCTGCTGCAGAATCTGCCACTCCCTCCATGTGTATTTCTTAAATTCAATGACTGAAAAATGAAGCTCCAGGTTTCTTTCTTTGGCTCGTTAGTTTGATTTGGTGTTTTCATTACCTTTTTCTTTTTCCTAAAACAGAACACTCAATACCCAAAGTTAGGAAAGGAAAGCTTTATTTAGCTCATAGTTTGTAGGACTTTCAGTCTATATTTTGGTGGCTCCAGGACAGAGTAGTTTTGCAGAGGAGAACAGTACTTCACAGGCAGAAAATAGCAAACTTAGTAACTGACTTTAAGGGTGTCAGTCCTCCCCTTTCATACTCTATCTACACTGCTGGGATCAAGGTGGTGCTAAACCAATTAGTGAGCTGATCACACACCCTTAATCCGAGCATCTCACACTTCAGATTTAGCTACCTCTGAAAGAGTCCTGTGACCACATGAGACTTTGAGGGGGTGATTTAAACACAGACTATTTGCAGTCTGTTTTCATATTTGCTAAGCTTAATTCTGCTGCTTAAAAGACACTCCGTTAATGAAACCTGCATGGAACAGGAGTGAAGTCTGATCTCTTTGTCTCTCTCTCTTTTTTCTCACCTCTTCTCTTCTCTTCTCTTCTGTTTTTTTTTTTTTTGTTTGTTTGTTTTGTTTTGTTTTTTCTATTTCTCTTTTCATTATAAACTCTAGGCCCCATGATGTGTGGAAAGAATTTCCAGGGACTCATGAGTCTGGCAGCCAGATTTTGCCTACTTCCCCAAGCGCTATCACAGTTCACGCTTCACCATGGCTGATGTGCATGTTTCAGCTCATTTTTATGACTATAAATAATTCATTAGACATTATATGTAATTCACAGCCTTCCCCCAAAGACTGCACTCACAGGCATGCCCATGCATTGTGGTTCCTGCCACTTCTGAGGGTTGATTTTAGGTGCCAAGGATATGATTCAGTAAGTTATTCACAGCATATTAATTAGCAGTTTTTCATTATACAGCACTGCAAGAAAAACCAGTGACAGAATCTAAACTGGTGGAAGATCTGATTTATTGTATGTCTTATAAAATAAAACCACACAAAATTTGGTACAAGTTAATAATCTTTTTTACATTAATCAATTCTAGTAATAACTACTGAATTCTAACATTAATAAATTAATGTAAGCAGTAAATATCATGAATACTGAATTGTGAAATGATATTCATCTCTTTAACTTTTGTCTGCAGAGCTGAGAGCTGGAACAAACATTAAATTATCATGGTGTCCAATCTGATATTTTAAGAAAAACATAACTGAGGGCTGAGAGGAGCCAGAATGTAATATGCTCGGTGTTACAGTTTAAATATTCAGAAGATAAAAAACATGAAAAAATCAGAATTGAGAACTCCAGATATGATTTAAATTTTTGTTTTGTTATTTGATCATTTTCTTGGCATGAAATGGAGACATGAAAATGTTCAAATAAATATGAAAAGCCTAGATTTATTTCATTCTCAAAAATTCTCATTCCCAAGACTAAATGCATCCAAACTGCTGAGGGAGAATAAGAGAATGGAGATAATTGGCTTCCATAAAAGAAATGGCAGAATTAAACTACTTGTAGTTGACACTTTGCAGATTATATGATTATAAAGTTCCCAAGGTGATATTTATACAGAATTGGGATCCTCTGCACCCAAATAAATATTTCTGCCTTTTTAAATTATCCCACTAGTCATATTTCCCTCTCAACATCAACAAAGCAAGGATTTATACTGTTTTGCTTGCCTCTGTATCCCATGCACCCAGGACAATATCCATCTCAACATCAGACCCCTAAAAATGATTGTAAAATGAATAAGAGCCTGAACAAATTGAAGAAGGAAAAAATGGAGAAAATAAAGAACATTGCAGTAATCATAAAGTAGAAATTTCTATGAGTGAAAACTATGACTCCCATAACAAATACGGAAAAGCACATTGTCAACATTTTCTCTCAGAAATTAAGTCCCCAGTGACACAATGAAGTTGATTTTCACAGCACAAAATGGAGAGTTTATCTAGGCCTCTGGATAAAGAAAAATAAAAACATGGCAGAATAAAATGACTAAATTATATATAAAACAGCTTTTGTCCTAGAAAGCAATGCATCCTAATCTTTGTGTTAGTTGTGTATGAGTCAGAAATCTTTAAATTAATGTGCAACTTGAGAATGTTTGGACTTCAATCATGTCACAAGCAGTAAAATTTTAAAAAAAGAAGAATTCCTAGAGAATTTAACAATCACTGTGCTGTTCAGTTAAACCATATCCACATGGCCATGAAAAAATATATATTCATTCTCTTAATTTATTTCCAAGTTTTAGATATTTTTGTCCAAACATCATTTTAGCCAATATGCAAAGCATTATAATTACATATTCTATAAGTTATATATGGTAATGATGAGATATCGTGAAGTTAAACCACCAAAGAAGAAGGATTATAAGTATAGATCAAACCTAGGGATGAGATCAAGTTGCAAGTGAGGAAAAACGAGGACACGGAATTATACTAAGTAGCATTCTGTTCTACACTCCATGGGGTTGTTCACACTCCAGAGGGAGGAAGACAGCTAGAAAATGATCCCCTAAAATGGGGGAAGGCTCTCACTCTTCTGCTAAGACAGAATTACACCAGAAGCTCAAAGATTAAAAATAATCAAAGGTCAAAATGACCCTTAGGTAAAGGGAACCCTGGCACAGCCTGGATCCAGATGCTTCCTATTTTCTGTGCACTGACCGCCCGCCCTTTATCTGTATCAAGTTCCTACTAGGAAGTAGGCTGGGACCGACAGGACACACCTAGAAGATTAGTTTTGGTGACTATGGAACAGCATTTACCAAAAAGAAGCTGTAGTCAGCTTGTAGAGGAAGATATTTGCGTAAGGATATAGGGACATGTCTGATGGGAGATTCCAAGGCCATCAGCTGGAGGCAAGCCACCTAATCTCTGCCTAAGGTGGCGATTTTTTAATCCTAACTATTGCTTATTAATTAGGTTTGTTTATCTAATTTTGTACCCACTATTTATTTTCCCAAGGTGATACTCCAAGACACTTGTAGTTTCATAGCCATGTTATTTTCATATCTGTGTTCATAATAATTAATAAAGAACTTTGTTTTCTGTGGTACTTTTGCCATCAACTCAGACTTTTCTTAGGTTTCAGATCACATAGAACAAAGGTCAAATCTCTCATGGCAATTGCAGTAATCCCGGACTGCACTATACAGCTTGTGCAGGGAGGAAGTTAGTAATCTTCTGCAGAATAGACAAGTGCATGGATGAATGCCCGCTGAAGCTGTACACCTTCGCTTATGCACCTCAGAAAGTTCTCTTGCCCTCACCTCTCTTCCTGGAGCTGCAGGTAGCAGGCAGTACTGTGTCCGCTGAGCAGCACCATGCAGAAGCCCACGCCTGCTGCACACTTCTGTTGTCCTGGCTGTATGAACTGCCAAGGGATGGACAGCTGTGCAAAGAAACTAGAACTGTGGAAAAGTGAAAGCACTAGATAGCAAAACGTCCACTAATGAGAAGAGGGTTTTCAGCCTTCATCTGCTTTAAATAAAGGATGACTTCAATATCTACAAAATGATAGCTGGTCAATCCTATGGCATTTTCCTAGTCTCTTACTCTCATTTAATACCCTTTTTGTTTTCTTGTAAACCATCCATTTACTTGAGAGAGAGATTATAGCAGTAACTGAAATTACGTTGGAAGCAGCACACATCTAAAAGACAAGAATGACAGGCATTCCAAGCATATTTTTACTGTTACACATTGCTATGCTTTGTGTCAAAAATATTTTGGAGGTTCTTAGAACTATTATCTAATTCATCCTGTGTATATAAGTGCATGGCTTTGCCCCTGCCATGCTTCTTATCTTTTCTGCTTGCAGTCACTTCACTGTTTAACCCTTAAATCCTTGATTTTCATTCAGCTGTGTTATGCCTCTCCATTTCTATTTCTTCTTTTGAGATCTTACACTAGGGAGACTATATATGTACACATGTAGGTCTGGTTAATTACACTTATGAGTATATGTTCAAAGTACATCCATTTATATATTTGTTTGTTTGTTTGTTTTTGTGGGACCAGGGTTCAAACTCATGACCTTGCACTTGCCAGGCAGGCACTTGTGCCACGGAGCTATCTCCCCAACCCCTCATCCATTTATATATGAAGTCTTCTAGTTTATCATTTTTTGTAACTCAGTAATATTCCATTGTATAGAATACCACATTTTTTTCAACCATTATTCATATGATGGGCATTTTGGTTGTTTCCAAGATTTGGCTATTACTAATTGGGCTGCTATAAACATAGGTGCACAGATATCACTATAATATAATGTTTTCAGTTCTGGAAAAGTTCCCAGTAGGGGGATAGCTGGATTGAATGTACTTAGAGTTCTAAATGTGTAAAAATGTGTAACTGTTTTTATCACATTCTATAGAGATTTATTACCATATCAATGATTGATAGAAAATACCAATTTCAAGTTAAGTCTAAGATGTTTGATACTAGAAAGATAGTGATGTCATGCTCAAGTACCTATGTTATAGAGCAATAGTATCACTAAGCTTTTCTTTGGAAGGGTTAAGAATATAAGCTTACAGACCAAAAATTAGAGCAAAAGAAGG
Organism: Capromys pilorides; assembly: GCA_004027915.1. Lineage (NCBI taxonomy): Eukaryota > Metazoa > Chordata > Mammalia > Rodentia > Capromyidae > Capromys > Capromys pilorides. The sequence goes on from PVKN010007259.1 coordinate 17,647, forward strand.
GCAACAAGGATAGCCAATATTTTGGCCCCAGCCCTTCAAGGTCAGTGAGGACTCAGGACATGAGAGAACCTGTGCTACAATATCCTATAACTCAGTGGTTTCCCCAATTTTCTGTTCAAGGAGATTATGGGGCTACAAAGGAAAGGAATTGAAGATACATAGTGTGCCAAAGGAGAGTCACCTAGAGAGAAAACATTCTCTCAGGTTTTCACAGAGAGCAAAGTGGTCAAGCAATAGCTATGACTCATCCATATGGCTGACACTGGCAACAGTTCTACAAAGCACATTTACCAAAGTAAATCCTGAGGGGATTTGACTGACCTTGAGAGATATAAAAGTTACATGTGTTGCTATACACGTCTTGCTTAAAATTGGCCTTAACTACCTAGCAGAAAAGTTTAACCACAAAACATAAAGCTTAAAGCTAGATTAGAATGCTAAGCTGTAAAAGGCTTAAATCAACAGCTTCCAACATTGCCAGTTTTACCAATAACCCACTGTGATTATTGAACATTGGATTACATATGTAACTCCTTTCTCTTAGTTCAATGAGAAGAAATTTGGTTACACCAATAATGATTTGAAAAATTATAACATCTACACCCTGTGCTCTGTATAACTAATAGGAGGACAACAATATGCATTATATCAAATACTGAAATATACAACTAATGTGTTTTGAAACTGTCACATTGGTATACATTGTTATTTCTTATTAAAAGTAGTAAAAAAATAAAGGATGACCCTAAAAGAAACTCCATGCTCCCCAGGAAGTAATGATAATGTGTCACTCCTTTCGATTATCTTTCACATTTTTTCATTAGGATCAAATTTCCTACTGAAGTAAACCCAGAGGAAACTTTGTAGCACTCTGTTCTGTGGGGAGACCCTAAGAAATGTATGGAGGTGCTGACCTAAGCATGAATTGAAGTTATTTTCCCCAGTGCAAATTCTAATCCATAATGTTATGGATTTCCTTTGTAGTGGAATTTCCCATACCATTAGAGTTCTAGGACTCATTTGTGAATCTAGGAAAAAAGTCACAGCTGTGTTATTAAAAGTCACCTTCTACTTACCTAAAAAAGCAATAGGCAAATCATTCACTTTCTCATACATTCAAGGATTGAGGAAACAAAAATGAGGGAGAGACATTAACCTTTTAAAATATCAAATATGATCTGCTGTGTCAGCCCTGGGGCATGGCACACTGAGACAGCAATTGAGACTGGGCATGGTGGCAACTGCCTGTAATCCCAGCTCTTGGGAGGCTGCAAACCGAAGGATTACTCTGAGTCTGATTTAGTAGCGAGATCCTGAACACCCTATGGATCCTGCCCTGGAAAAAAAAAAAATGAAGCATCTTTTACCCATGGTAAATTATTTTTTCATTCCATACTTCAGATTGCATTTCCAGAAAGGGACTCAAGTCAGTAAAATATAAATGAAGCAATTGGTACATCATATGGTCAATTTCCAGATGCACAGCTTAGAAAAGGCAGAGTAGGATTATGAATGTGAAAATGTTAAAGGCTGTGATTTTTGGTCAATATAAGATAACCACCAGATTAAAAACAAACAAACAAATCCTCTCTTCATAGGCTTGCTATCTGGCAGTTGGTTAAAAACACCGTGTGTACATATGCATGTATATAAATATACGTGTGTGTGTGTGTGCATGTGTGTGTGCTCAGAGAGGTGGGAGTAAAAGAGAAAAAGGGAAGAAATAAAGAAAAGGGTAATATTTTATTGTTTCAGAAGGAAGCAGCAATTTATAAATATAAATGGAATAAAACTAAAATATCTTTCTGTCTCTTGAAGAAAACACCTTATAAGGTTTTGCCTTTATTCCATTTGCTTCACTATTTCAACTTCAGTATTTTAAAATGGGAATGGCAAGCTTAAAAGTATACATTTATGCTTTTTTTTCTAGTGAATAATATTGAAGAAACATCAATAAGTTCACCAGTTCTATTTCTTTAAGATACTTTACTATTTTTGAAACATAGACACTGATGAGCAGTTGCATCTTGAAAGGTGTACATGTAAAAAAGAAGAAAAAAAAACTTGATAAATTCCATCCTCCTGCAATGCATGTTGGGGTTTCCCCCAGGACAGTACAGGACTTTGGTTTACACTGTCTGCTCAGAAAATCTGCAAGTCTCTGCCTGGGCCTGGCTCTCCTGGTCCCCATCCTGCTTGCCAGCAGCAGAGCTGCACTGCAGAGGACTCAGCCCAGCGCTGAAGCAGTTCTTGGCAGACACAGGAAAGGAGACAAGACAGGACAAGCAATTCTGCAGGTCCTGGAGACATCTGGAATCACCCAAAAACTTATCATGAACACTGCAAAGGACTCTGCCTGCTGAGATGCAATATGGCTGGAAAACTTTAACCACAGCTATTCATTGGGATCTTCCTAAGTCCGCTGCTTTCTCTCCTGCCCTAGAAAAGGTACACACTTCCGTTTGGGGCAGAGGGTCTTGCTACTCTCTGCCTGAACTGAGGCACAATCACTTCCATACCACGTTGCCTTTGTACTATTCTGGTGGTCTCTGGTGGTTACCTATATCACATTATTGACCATCGTCACCGTAGACTTCAATTTGGGTTTGTATAACATTTTAATTCTATTTTTATTATCATTACTTTTTAATTAATAAATTAACAAATTAATTAATTGGTGTAGGATCTTGTTACGCAGGTCAAACTCATAGCAGTCTTCCTGTTTCAACCTCCCAAACTCTGGGATTACAGGCATGCAACATCACACTCAATTACAGGGGCTGCCTCAGTGAAGGGCCAGCATGGCATGCGGTAGCTAGGATTGAACTTGGATTCTTGAACTTGCCAGGCAGGCACTTAGACCACTGTGCTATCTTCTGGCTTCTCCACTGTGTTTTAGAGTTTTAACATCATTATTACTGATATGTTGAGAAGGTTAAAGAAGTTGAGCACTATTAACACCTACATTTGCACATGATCAAATTGTGGTGCACCATAACGAACTCTGTTTTTGCTTGATTAGAATTTCAAAATGTCATACACATTCTCACTCTCAATGTCCCAAGAGTCCTGTTAGCAGGTACCTTTCATCTACTGCTTCTATCATGAGGCATTTGGTCTTCACCTAGGGGAAATCTGACAATACCTTGACACATTTTTGCTTGTCACTTATCTTCCAAAGAACAGGATGGCCCTCAATACCATCATAATGCAAAGAATTAGCTGAGTCCAAATTTCAAGTGTCAGACTTCAGAAATCCTTCTTAAATTTAAGTTTAAGGAAGCATAACACATGCTCCCCAAACCCATAATAATTTCCTTAAGCTGGTCATTTTTGGTCTAAGTCTTAAGATTACAAATAAAATGTTTTTGCATCTGTATGCTCTGCCTTAATATTTGTGACATAATTTTATAGAGGTGTTTCAAAGTTCATACATGTTATAAAAATTTCAGGTTAGGAAAGGTTTTATATTCTTCTTCTTTTGAGTTGTAAATGTTGGGAAGATACAGTTAGGAGCTGTGGGGGTCTGGTAGGGTCTGAGCCTGAGCATGTATTTGTTGACACACCTATGGCAGGACCCAGCTACAGGAGTTTCTAGACAAGAAGGAAGACAGTAAAGAGTGCCTGATTTCTAAATTAAAAATCAGCTAGGTGAGGGGAAAACAGAGAATGTGATTTGTCAAAAGAGGTAGGAGAGGTGATTTGTAAGGACATTCCTGTGAAGAAAGAAGGGCCTGGAGCTGTTCTTTGATTCCAGTTCAAGTGCCCTGTGGATTTTAAGTGATGCCTGCAGGGTCTGTTTGGGGCGTGCTAAGAGTAGTTTCAGTGATTCAAAAGTCAAGTGAGCTTCAGACTCTCTATGGAAGCTAGTTTAAAAGCAGAAAACTGACCCTTTTCCAGAAATTCTGATTCATTAGCCATGGGTTGGGGCCAGACACATGTCCCTTCAGCATAGCTCTCTTATTGATTTTGAATCTGAAGGTCACAATAGGTCAAACACTGAGGGTAGCCAAACTTGAAACAATGAGAAGAGGCACTTTGATTTCTCCCTCTCTCTCCCTTACATCTGAGATGTATTAAATATTAGTGATAAACTCGGTGATATGAAAACTTTTTTGTAGGGACTATTGGTAGAGAAAAGATAGGACAAAGGCCTCATTGAGCTTTATTTAAAAATTATTAGTCTGGACATGTCCAACCAGACTCCAGGAGTTAGAAGGGCATAGGCAGCTAGTCACTGAGGAGTTAGACAAAGGCAGCTAAACTGTAGTAACAGGAAGACAAAGACAAGGAACTCAGAAAAGTCCCTAGCTAGGGAGATAAATGTAGTGCCTTACCCTGAACTACATATCCGTAAACCCATCCATATTGTTACTCCTAACCAAGGAACAGGAAAATGTCTCATGGAGGAAAGAAATCCAAACTTAAGATGAATAACCAGATAGGAGTCAGTCAAGAACCTACATGGAACAAAAATCTCAATAAGCTCAAAAAGCTGCAGACAAATCCCAGAGCAATTCACATTCTAATTCTCCTTACTTGTCCAGAGTACCTTTCTGTCATCTCTTTTGTTCCTTACCAATTTTCAAATACCTCATCTTCTCTTAATTTAGTTCTTTAGGCATGGTGTTTTAGGGTGGCTATGAGCTCCATGTTCTGGCCAGAGTGAGGCAGCAGGGCAGGGGCTTGCTGTTTACACCCAGGCATTTCAATGTGTCTGGTCTGCGTGGTACACATCCCATCCCTCCCCTTCACAGAAGTTACATTTTTAGGAATGGTACCAAATATATTTCAATATGCAAAATTAATCATTTCATAATTTTTAGTAAACTAACAATGTTTTCAATAAAGTCCCCTTTCAGTTAGGAGGTAGACACTTTATTTGATAAAGTAAGTGGTCTTTAGATTTTCTTAGTTCTTTCATTTTATTTGCTCCAACAGCTATGCATGGCTGGATATATAAAGTGAACCCAGATGCTCCCCAATGATGAGGGACCTCTTCCTTCTCCTCCTTCGGGCTCTCTATTCCTTCATTTCTAGTTTTTCTTGGCAGCCCTTCCGGACACATACGCCATCTACTTTGGTTCTTAGGTCTTCCTACACCTTTGTGCCAGCAGGCGTTTCTTCTCATCAGACGCTTCCTGCCATCTGAGCCCGAATCCTCAGGTCTGGCTCTCATTGTCTATCAGCTGTGCAGATTCTGATGTCTACTTTCTGTGCTAGTTACCAGAGTTGTGCTGATACAACACCCTTCCCCGTCTTGCACTTTACATCTCCCTGTAGATGGTAATGATTTTTCCTCCTAAATTACAAATCCATTTGCATTTATTACCTTATTTCACATCTCAATTGTCCATGGGATGTATTACAGTCAATTTTAACCAGTCCTTCTGCCTTTAGACCTGAAGATCCTGAATACCTGTATCTTGGTGGAAGACTCAACACTAGTAGATTGGCTCTTACAGTAGGCATCTACTGAGACAACTGGTGGGATTTCATCTCCATATCTCCTCCTATGTTTCAACTTACATTCTAAAAGTGTGTACTGTGGAACCATATACAGAATCCCATCAACTCCCCTTGCTTGCTGACCCAGGCATCATCTTACATTTTTTCCTTTGCCTAGGATTTTTCACCTTTCACTAGACCAACTAATACACATGTTAAGACTCAGCTTATAACCTATACCAACATGAATTATTCTCCATCTGTCTTTTTCAAAATTCTACTGGAATGTTTAGTTATCTGCATCACCCCACAACATTTTAAATGTAAGTCATAGAGCTTTCATAATAGGTGGCGAGTCACACATGTGTAATATCACTCTATTTTTTGTCTTTTAATTTCAATCACAAGCACAATGACTGAAAGATAATTGTCACTTGAAACATTTGTTTACCTACTGAATTCTAAGAACAGATGTTAAGCTGTTCAGTACTAACTGTATGCTGATTCTCTTGCTTGGAGTTGGTGTGAAACCGATGAATTGAAATAGCTGAAATCTACAGTGCTTCTTCTGTACTGTACACATGCACACACATGTACTCAAAACACAAAATTTTCCGAGAAACTTTGTAATAGAAAAGCACAATCTATTACATTGCCTTTTTTTCTTGTTCTGGTACATACAATGTTTCCTCTGCTCATTCTCTCAAATAGCAGTAATTCCCTGGTTACAGTCATATGTTTTCATTGCGAAGAAAGAGTTCTTTTAAATTTACCAATATATTTCAAAGAATTCACCTTTTGCTTTTCTTCATGGTTGATCCTAATCAGTGACCTACCTTTTCTTTCTAAAAAGTATTTCTTACCTGAATGTCACCTCTTCCATTCTCTGTACAATCATTTCTTTTTCACAGACCCAGAAATCCTTAAGAAAAAGAAAACTTAAATTGCTGAAGTGTACTCTCTAAACTTACTTCCAGAAAAGTGGTGAATTTATCTCACCTTTCACTATAGTTACTAAGTCCCTAGTGTATGGCAGTGTCTCTCCATCATTTTAGCTTAAATTCTCTGTCACTGATCTATTCCAGAGCTTTTTTATGAAGGTGAGTTGCTAACTCCAAATGTAGAAAGACAGTATGGTTAGAAAATTACATATTGGACCTAACAAAGTTGTCTCTTTGGAAAATTGCTGAATTATTTCAGACAATGTGAAAGATCCATACCTAAACCCTTAACAAGTGTCCCTCTTCTGACATATTTCCTTGAGACACTTGAGCAATGCTGAGAAAACCATCCTTAATGGTTTCCTAAAGTGTTGACTGCTGAAAGGATCAGATTTCCCACTCTTCACACCTTTTCTCTTGATGCCAATTGCTATTCCCCAGCCCAGGTTCTCCAGCAAATCTCTCTGGTTTTCACCTACCCCTCTATCAGGTGCAGCATTCTGAGAAAGCTAAGTTTTCTCCCTTATATAGACATTTAAAACATTTATATTAACTTAACAGACCAAATTAAAAAATGAGTATTTTTTCCATTCTGCCACCTAAGCAGAATCAATTTTATAAGTGATCAGTATAAAATAAATTCCAGACTTGATTTCATAATTCTAAAGATGAATAGAAAATCAAAAGCAAGCAAATTTCATTTAATTTGCTAATGAATAGTACACTAAGGGAAAGAAAAATATACTGGTATTGGATATGATAATTCTTCTTAAATAAATGATTGAACACTAATAAATCTTTTTAAAGTCTCATTGAGTAGAGAAAAAAACTGATTAACATCACAGAATTTCATGAAATTTTTCTGAATCTCTCATTGCAAAGTCCTGTGACCCTGACAAGATGGCTGAATCCAAGCTTCAGTTTTTGAATATTTAGAACTTGTGTCATAAAATAGGTTTTAATAATAGTGTGTAATATTTGGTATTTATTTATTTATTTATTTATTTATTGTTACTTTTTCATGGATGGTACTGGGGATTGAACTCAGGACCTTGTTCTTGCCAATCAAATGCTTATTCTACTGAGCCACCTCCCCGGCCCTGTTTCACATTTAATCGTCATGATTTTTTTCCCTATTTACTATGTCTGGAGTGGCTAGTTTTTCCATCTTTATTTGTATTGAGAGAATTCCTCTTGGTTGAACATTTTTTCATTCAACCCTCCATTGCACATTTTCCAATCAGAGATACCCTTCTTGACATGCTTGTCATTACTTTTCCTTTGCACCAATAATACATTATATTTCTCTATCATAGTGTTTATTTTACTATGCTGTGATGAATAGAACTCATATTTCTACCACAGTAGATCACATGTTAGCCCCAACTTGGAATCCTCTTAGTGCTCAGCCTTGTAGTCAGCACACGATAAATGCTCAGTGTTTGATTCTCAGTGGCTTGAATCAATATATACTCTATATGTCTTATGCATAGATTATCTTATCCTTACCTCCTTCAATAGCCACTGCTACCAAGACTAGTTCTTCGATCTAAATTTTCATATACGTAAGCCAGGGCGGGTGTGGTGACCCACATGCACCTCTTCAGTGCTATTGATGCAGGAAGAAACAACTGATCTGGGGTGGATGACCTCCAGTGGGGAACCTCCAAATGATATAGGGAAAACTGATCCTCAACCTGAGAAGTACCTGGTACGAGTTCCTGTTCTCTAAAATCAAAGAATGAATTTTAGGAACAAACAGAGGTAATGAGCAGAACATATTTATTGAGGGACAGAAAGCTCCTGTCTGAGAAAGGGATAGGAAGGAGATCCTGAGTGGGTGTCCCCCAGAAGCTGTCTCTTCCAGGGACTTTTATAGAGGAAAACCACGTGGTGAGATGGGTCTAAGGTTGTGTAGAAGACATAGAAATTCACTTAGGTGGGTATGAGTTGGGACAAAACTATGGTTAACCAACGAGGTTACAAACACTATTGCTCAGGTAAAATTGCTTAAAATCAGGATCCAATGGGAAGGCAAGTCACACAGCAAGCAGGAAAGAATACCAATTATTGGGCTTGGGCGAGTAACACTTTCCAGGCTCTTTCAAGGCGATTGATAGTTATTTAGTTTATCAATCCCTGATGCTTAACCTTAAGGAAGTAATTAGTTGCCTTTGTTTACTCTTTTCTTGAGATCTGGCCCAAGGTGAATGCGTGTCTGTCTCTAGTTGTAAAGTCACCTTGTCTTCTATGTCATCCTTGAGGGCCTGGCCTTGCCTAACTTTCTATAATATTTCTATCTAATTCAGCTACCTACAACACTATGGAGCCTGAGGGAGGAGGATTGAAAGGTGAAGCTTAGCCTGGGCAATTTAAAGATTCAGTGAAATTCTATTTATGAAATGAAAAAGGGCTGTGCATGTAGTTGAGTGCAAAGCCTCTGGGTTTAGTCCTCAGTACAAAGAAATATAAAAGGAGGAAGGGGAAGAGAAGGGAGAAGTTAAAGAAAGCAAGCAAAAGAAAACATAGTCATTCACTCTTAATCTGTTGTTCTGACAAAATCTTATGCAACAATCATATAGAGTTAGAGAGATTCTAAAAAATCCACTATTGTTCCATCCCTGAACTGCTGGAATATTGTAGCCCGGGTTCCAGACATATACATAGGAATCGTTAAAGGATCTAAACCCCAGCCACATTATGAAGTTACATTCTTCAAAAACTTTGAGGTACAAATATTCAACTCAATCTATTCTAAATTCTAACTCACTGAAACAGAGAGGAGTGGTAGAGGACAATGGTTTTAAGCCACTAAGGTTGGCAATCATATTTTGTGCATGTCATATGATTTGAACATGGACGGCATATAAACTGCAGAAGTTCCTCATACATTGTCTATTATGTCTCACGAAAACAACAAGTGAAGTAAAATGAAATA
>PVKN010007260.1:0-26970 GCA_004027915.1 Capromys pilorides
AGCAGGATCCAAATGAATCTCATAACCCTAAAGAATGTAAGGAGTGGTAAATATTCTGAGTCCAGCATAATTCTTCTTAGTCTTTACAGAGGAGGGGGGAGAAAAGAACATAAAATTATACTTTAGATAATTGTGGTTAAATTTAATGAAAGTCTTGAGAAATTTCACATTCCCTGGAATGCGTAGGATCACCCATTTGGAAGATCTCTGGGTCCACTAAAATGTTTATACTATTCATGAAATGATTTAGTTGTTCACTAAACAATCATTTATTAAGAACTTATTCAGTGCCAGACACTATAGAGCTGAAATATGGTGTTGAACAGGACAAGTACAGAGGATATAGTTGGAGAAGAATGCTGCTACTTATAACTTTCTAGTGCCTGCCGTCCAGGGGATTATGTGACCTCAACTTAGCCCATATTAATACTCCATTCTTCATACCATAAGACGGTCCAAGTTGGGCCAATCAGGTTCTGTCCCTGGCACTAGTACATAAATCAGGAAGCAGGGTTCTCTTTCTTCTCTGGCATTGCAATCTGGGCTAATATAAGCTGAAGATATCTGTAGCCATGCCTCATGCTCCTTAGCATTGAAAAAGCCTCTGTATAGAAGGACACTGTAACCAACTGGCAAGAGAAAGAGAAAAAAAGAGGGATATACGGATGAAGAAATAATGAGGAAAAGAAGCAATAACATAATTTGAATTTCTGTATTTAGAAACTACTCCACCTCTGTCCTCAGATATGTGACTGATAAATTCCCTTCTTACTGAAGTGAATTTGAGTCAAGTTTCTGTCACTTGCACCCGAAGAGCCCTGACTCTGACCAATCATAGACTCACTGTATGAACAAAGTGTGAAAATCTCTGAGTTCATGTAATACTGTGACTCTTAGTGTGGTCCCTGACATGAGCAGCCTCATACTTACCTGGAAACTTGTTAGAGATGCAAACCTGGGGCCCCACCCCAAATGTACCAAGGCAAAATGTCTGAAAGTGGGGCCCAGCCCTCACTTTTAACAATCCCTCTAGGTGATTCTGATCCACATTATTCAAGAAATAAGGCTTTAGTACACCCCTTTACAGAGGAGACCAAGAACCTAGAAAAGGAGTTAACTGCTGAAGATCACAAAACTAGTGGTGGCCTCGACCCTCTTAGTAATCTAAGAGCTGTGGGGATGGAAAAGGAGAGCTGCTTGGAGTTTTGAGGGAAGCAACACATGAGTTGGCAAACAGGAGGGGGGAAGTATTTTGGGTCAAATAATACAGTATGGTTGGAAACACTTGCTGTGTGTTTCCACAGGAGTCTAGAGAATATTTCACTCATCTTGGCTCCCCAGCTGAGCCAACAACAATGTGCTAAAGCTCCATGGCCAATGGCAGCAATCCAGGAGAGTCCTTTTTTATGCGCCAGCAAAGAGGAATTTCTTAGAAAAGCTACAGAAATTATGCTACTATCACATTTCACTCTGTGGAACAGAGGAATAGCAGGATGAAACAAAAAGCATGGGACTGAAGTTATTCCTAAGAGTCTCACCTCTCCAGCTGCAAGAAAGGAGTTTTATTGTCATGGCCAGGCCAGCAGTTCCCCAGAGGGAAACTGGGCACCTAACACGGCAACTTGGAGAGTAACTTGCATTCTTGTACTTTTTTTCAGGTGGTGGGAGAAAGCAGCACTGTCCCAAAGTATCCCTGGAAACTCTATTAATAGCCTGCTTTCTGATGACTTGCCCAGCCTGCCCTGGGGATGTGGTCCATCCCGAGGCACACCTAAGAGAGGAAAGGCCCTGGCATTAATAATTTTGAAGCTTTCCCTCTAGGCTCTCCTGTTATGCCTGAGCATATAGATGTGCATAGTGAAGAGCAGAGAAAAAGCTCTAGGGCCATTGTTGGCACTATCAATTTTAAGGAGAACAAACTTTGAGTAGTCAATATACACTTTTCTTTGAGATGTGTTCTCAAGCTAAGGCAGTGCCATTCAAGAAGTCACCTGGTTATAAAACAAAATAATAAAAATGCACTAACTCCTCTCATATAAATCCATGATTCACAGCTTCACTTATTCATCCATTATTTGTTGATGTGTGTTAGGTACAGATCTAGGCACTGGAGATACAGCAGCAATGAAAATGGGGTTGGGAGAAGTCTGTCACTTATGGAATTGACACTCTGTCTTTTCAGTAAACAGATGATAAATAAAACAAGTAACATATGTTAGTTGGCAATTAGTGCTTTGGAGAAAAACAAGGCAGGGAAAGAGTAGAGAGAGCAAGCTGAGAGTGGTGAGGGAAGAAGTTTCAAAGTGTATTGTTATTACAGGGAAGATGGCACTGGCATCTAATGCCATCTTGATCATTTACTCTCAAGAGTGATTGAAATCAGCTGGGAGAGGCCCCAAGACAGAAACCCAAAGCATCAGTTGAAAAATGATTATAAACACCTGCCCTGTAATACCAATACACTGAGGCAAGGCAGAAGGATCACACACTTGGCCAACCTGGGCAGCCCTGCAACTTAACAAGACTCTGCCTCAGCAAGCGAGAAAAAAGAAAGGAGAGAGAAACAGACAGAGAGACAGAGAAACAGAGGGAGAGAGACAGGGAGAAAAGGAAGGAAGGAAGGAAGGAAGGAAGGAAGGAAGGAAGGAAGGAAGGAAAGAATTAAAAGGAAAGAAGGATTGGGCACAATACCTGCTTCTCTACATTTCTCAGCCTTCCTTGCAGTTAAGTTGCAGCTGTTGGATCACTACTGTGCCATCGATTGTGAGCAGAAAAGATGCGTTTCTGGGCCATTTAAAGCCCAAGTACCCCTTTACTCTTCTCTTCCCTGCCTCAGTCATCTGAAGGAATATATTCCTGAGGGTTTATCTTTAAAATGGGGGAGGGTTCCAAGTACGGTGGCACAGGCTTATAATTTTAGCCCACTGGGTGGCTGAGATAGGTTAGAGTCCAGCTGGGGAACTTTGCAATTTAGTGAGACCCTGAGTCAAAATGAAAAATAAAACGGGGACCTTGGGACACATGATTCAATCCCTAGAACCATAAAAGTAATAGAAAAAAAGATTGGGAAGGATATCCTGTCCTGTCTCAGAGTTCATGTGAGGAGCAATATACCTTTGTAGAGTTAAGCTATTGAATATAGAATTGTCACTGCAAACTAGGCTGACTTAATTTGTCACATACATCTACTCTACCCAGATACATGTGACAATACTGTAGAGGGAGAAACAAACAAACAAACAAACAAAACCAGCAAGGCTTGCTCTCAAGGCATCTATATTTTAGTTGAAAGCTAAAACTGCAACCCAACATACAATGATATGAGTCATGATTGCTTCATGAGTGCTGTGCAGTGAAGGACTTGAGAATTCAGAGGAAGGAAGGATGGATCTATGATGCTGCTAAGCATCCAGGAGGTAGCACATAGTGTAAAAACAAGAAAAAAAAAAGTGCAGAAAATTATATGAAGTAGCAGATTTTAAGCTTGGCCTTGAGTGAAACATAGGACTGTTAAGAGGCAAAAAGGTTTTGGAAGGAAATTTTAGGTGAGGAGTAGAGCAAAAGGAAAGATAATTCAGTGGGAATGGAATAAGCTCGTTCTGGCACATTCTAACAGACTGTGGAGATTTTGACTGGAACTGAGGATTCACAGAGGGGACTATGTTGAGGATGGATCTCCAAAGGGCTATGAATGCCAACCCAATGGTTCTGGACTCGACACTACAGATGAGAGAGAATTCTATGTGATAGTACAGGAAGTCAATTTGTCCATTGACAATTGAGAGGCAGAGGAGTCTGTTAGGAAGCTATTGCAGCGCATAGCTATGGGAAGTGAAGGCCTGAGCCAGAGCGATAACAGAACTTTTCCCTTTGGAATGGGTTTCATGCTTCAGCAGTGTCAGCATTGCTCAGTAAATGTGTAGAATCTCCGAGCTTGGTGTGCTGACACAAGCCTGTAATCCCAGCACTTAGAAGGGAGAGGGAGGAGAATTGCTGTGAGACTAAGGCATGTTTGGGCTCTATAGTGAGTCCCACATCAGCATGAATTACAGTGAGGCCCTTTCTAAAAAGGGGGAAAATGTCAGATCTCACCCAGACCTACAGGAAAAAGAATCTGTTTTATCAAGACTGTTGGGTAATTCATACACATATGAGGCTTTGAGGAGGGCTAGTTCAGCACATGCCAGTTGATGGCTGTCTCAGTCCTTTAGGACTTGTAGGAAATTAATTACTAGAGCACTTACAAGCAACATAAATTTATGTCTCATAGTTCTGAGAGCTGCAAAGCCCAAGATCAAGGCATTGTGGAATTTGGGGCCTAGCAAGGGCCTATTTTCTGGTTCATAGACTCCCATCTTTTGACTGGATCTTTGCATGGTGAAAGGAGTAACATACCTCTCTAGGGTCTCTTTTATAAGAGCATTAAGCATGATCTAATCACCTTCCAATGTCCCCATCTTCTAAGAATATCACTTTGGGGATTAAAATTCAATACATGAATTTTAAGGGAACACAAACATTCTGACCATAGCAAGAGTCTAACCTGAGTCCATTTCTCTCTTACCCCAATTTTTTTTCCATCATTCACCCCTCTTCCACATGGCCCTTTGCTCTCAGGTACACTAATTTAATCTCTAGCTTCCGATTTAGTATTTCCCTGTGGGTCTCTCAGTGTGCTTTCCAGAAACGCAAGATATCAGGCTAGTGAATGCTGAGAAAGAAACTCTGGGCCTAGGGCCCAGGGATCTGTGTTTTCCTAAGCTCTCCTGGTAATTCTGAAGCAGGCTTATATTTGAGAACCACTGATCCTTATCGATCATGATAATCATATTTTCCTTGATAATGGTTAGTCGCTGAACAGAGGCAGATATGTGACCAGTGGACTGAAAGGGAGGCCATTTACTCCACAGATGGAGAAGAGGCTGTTTTCCCTTCTCCTTCCTTTACCCTTCCTCTTTTGATGATATAACTAAGACAGTATGTTGCCATCTTCACTCCTAATGACAAACACATAGCCGTCAGGGCAGAGCTGAAAGTATCACAGCAAAAAGGAGCCAGCCTATGACTGTGGTCCTCCCATTCTGTGAAATAATATATTTCGTTATGGTTTAAGCCAGCTAGAATTGAGGCTTCCGATACTCAGAGCTAAAAATGTAACTATAGATGTGACCAAAGAAGCACAGGGACAACAGGCATAGCAAAAATATTTGAAGACAACAAAGGATGAATTTAGGTTTATAGCATTTTTTCCACTAACTTTCAAACATTAGATCCATGTAGAATAGTTGTTACAACCTGAGAAGAGCAGTTTAGTACAAATAAAGTAGAGCATTACTTCATACAAGGTGTCTTAGTTACTATTACTCATTGCTGGAGCAACATATCTGGCACCCCAAATTAAGGAAGGAAAGATTTATTTATCTCATAGTTAGTGGAGGTCTCAGTCCATACTCAACTGGCTTCAAGGCAGAGTAGCACATGGCAGAGGGCACCAGTTCATGGCCATGAAAACCTGTAAAGAGCAAATTGGAGGAGCTGTGGCTGCCACAGCTAGCTAGCCTCTCTCCCCTCCCTATATTGTAATGTATATTACCCACGCCAGGGTCAGAATATCACTCACACCCATAATCCTAGCATTCAATCAGGAATTCAGCACAGAAGAAGCCACCTCATGACTGCACAAGGCTTTGGAAGTACTGGACACAAACCATAACATAGGTTCTTGATTAGGAGTTGGTCAAAATGCACAAATACCTTTTTTTTAAGGGAAGGAATCTCTAGGAATGTTATGAGATGAAATTTTTTTTAAAAAAATGGAGCATTGTTTAAGATGAGCCTGCAAGATTTTATGGTTTTATAAAATCAGGAAGTGCTCAGAGAAAGGATGGCACTTCCAATGAGTGAATCTGTGACAGTCTGATCTCTCTCTCTCTCTCTCTCTCTCTCTCTCTCTCTCACACACACACACACACACACACACACACACACACACAGTAGTAGCATTGGTATATAACCCAAAGATTGAGATAACTACCCTTTAGTCTATGCTGATATAAATAAGTGAATAAGTTAAAAAAAAATGGGAAAGAAGGTATTGTTCTTCCTTCAGAAGTATTCCAATTATTTAATGAAACAATATGGGAAATAGCAACATTACAGTAATATTTATTGCTGATAAGATCTACCAATGAACACAAAGTTAGTGGGAGATGGTTTGAAGAAAAATAGGATATGGGCATAGTTTGAAAATACCTTCATGCAGTGGAAAATGGATCTGTAAGAGAAACTAGGGTCCAATAGGAGAGCATCAATCTAGATTTTCTTCTCCAAAATATGTCCCATGGTTTTAGAGGGGAAAAGACAATATCATGGTTTAAGATTACATAGACAAGACTTCACAGATTCCTCTCGAAAATAATAAGGTCATTTTCTTTTTAGAGCTCAAATAGCACTGAGTTAGATGTAGCCTGGCTCCCCCAGTTGTCTGCCTTCTCACTATTAAAAAACTCAGAAGTCTCATCTTCATATCTCCCTAGCCCCAAAGCTCTAGGATTGCTCACTGCCAGGCAAGGTGCTGTTGAGTTTCGCAAGTCAATCTCAGCATGCAGACTGACTGTGTTGCCTTTAATTTCCTCTGGATTTTTGGGTTATTTGCGTTGGCCCAGAGCCAAGTTCTGCTCTTCCCAACCTGGAACACATTCTCAGAAAGGGTTGGTCCCACCATCCTCATGTTGGTTGAGGCCAAAGTCTGGTTTCATTTTTCATTAAACTTCCATTTGTAACTTTCATTGAGCAGATGACATGTCCAACTGCCTTCATTCAGTATTTTTACAAGAGGAGGACTTCTTGTCTCTGGGGATAGTGTATGATTTATTTATCCTCCATTATGCAATTTGTTTACCACCATTTTAGCTAACACAGTCTTCTGGAGAAAAATGTTGCTGTGTCACATCGTGAGTTCACTTAAGTTGGCAGTGACTGGTTTCTCACCTAGATCCTCCAAAGCCTACATCATGGGGTGGGGCAAAATGAGGATTACATCACCAGAGACGGCTCTGGTTTGACTGAAAGTGAGTGTCCACAGAGTTGGGACCACCTCTTCCTTGTCCTATCTGCTCAGCCTCTGGTACATAGCAGGTGTGGTAGTCATCAGTGCTGTTCACCAAATATTTTCAACTTTTCACTCCTTAGGCCCTTATTCATAGGGATACACCTCCTGGCCTTTTGTGTCTAGGGGTAGCTATGTAAGTAGTTCTAGCTAATGAGTTGGGAGCAGGGCTGCTGTATATCACGTCTGTGCTGGAGCATACTTGTGGTTCAAAGATCATTATCATCTTCTAGCTCTTTATGGATTTAAATCCTAGCTCTGTCATTTACTAGCCGTGGGATTTGGAAAAGGCTATTTAACCTTTCTATGCCTTGATTTCCTCAGCTGTACATTCTGCTGGGAGCTCACTTGACAGGGCCCACCATTGGAAGGTGGGCTAAGATACAAGGATTTCTACCCTCCCTACTCAGTTTCTGCCATATTTGCTAACTGATCTCATAGTTAGAGATAAAACTCCCTCACTTGCTCAAAGACCCTGTGGGGTAAGGATTAAAGTTGCCCACTTTCCAGTTGCTGAGGTATCAGCCTACAGGCTTTGGATAAATATTTATCCATAAATCCACATCACCCACAGCCTTCCTTCATGTCACAGTTCAGTAACTGTGTAGGAAGCAGGGAAAGGATAAAGGAAAGGAGACTTCTGGCAGAGAGCTGGATCCTCTTCTTGGTCCCAGCCTCTACCCTCTTTTTTTGAGGTCCTAAAGCCAGAATTATGTTAATGTGAGAGTATGTTTCAAGAAAAATAAGTTTGGCTAGAAGTGTATCAAAACATGAATTTTTTTAATTTTAGAGCAAGAATAGACTCACTTTCATGTTAGACATATTTCCTTAAAGAACTTTTTAAAAAGTTGCTTAATGAAAAAGCATATTTATTCAGGTTATCTTAAAGTTAGAAATTCAAGCAATTTTAATATGAAATATAGTATGAGATATACATGTTTTAACTTTTTATTGAAGTGAAACATATGTCCAAATTTACATGAATTTGTGCAGATGTAGTAGAGCCAAATAGCCAGAGCTCAGGTCAAGACCATTAGCTGCACTCTGAAAGTCCTTATTCACCACTATCCTGACTTCTCACAGCAGAGTAGTTTTGCCTGCTTTGTCATTATAGAAACAGAATCACATAGCATGTGTGTTTCTCTGTCTGACCTCCATCACCATCCATTGTTTATGAGGTTCATTTGGTGTTCCATTCTGTGACTATGACTATGCTATGACAACGTTTCAAACCAGTCCACAGTTCATGGGCTTTGGGGCAGTTTCCAGTCTGGAATGATTACAGATATGCTGTTATACTATTCTAGTTCCTAGCCTTTGTCAACACACACACACACACACACACACACACTTGTTCGTGTTGAGTATACAACTAGAGGGGGTTTTGTTCATCATAGCATAGTTATACTCTCAGTTTTATTTAATGTCTTCTGCTAAGGTCTCAAAGTGCTAGAAACAATTTCTACTTTCACTAGCAGTGTGCGAGAGTCCTAGTCACTCTATACAGTCTCAAGTGTGCTTTATTATGAGTCAAACACATGTAAGCAAATTCAAACAGCACCAACTTAACCCTTTGGAGCAACATCGAGTCTGTTTATTAAATGTACTCTGTTCACCCTCATCACAATTTCTAACTTGTTAAACCTGTATGAGCTTCCTGATTTCTGCTCTCTCTTAATCCAGTCAGTCAAAAGTCCCTCTGAAAACACTCTCCATTCATTTGTCCAGCTAGAATGTTGTGAGTGTTAATAAATTGGTGTTTGCAAAACAAATTCAACCCCTCCTGCAAAGTGGAGCACATATCTTGCCCCTGAGGTGGCTAATATGGCAGAGTCAGCCAGGCTGTGCTCTGCTGCTCTGCCCTTCACAAACATTGTATCCTCAAGGCCGTGAATACAATTTGGAATCCAGTTTGGGTCATAAAGAAGAACTGTATATTCTCCTTTAAGTTTTAATGAGAGACATCAATGTTTTAAAGTCATACAGCATTTTGCAAATACAGGAGTTATCTGACTATAAAGAAGAGGGTGATTCTACAAGGAGTTACTGTGGGAATTCAGAGCACTTACTCATGTAGATTCCAGCCTCTATTTTCCCATCTTTAAAATGGAGTACTCTAAAGGGATGCTTAAGTGATCTCTGTGTTACCCAGATTTCATTTTTCTCCTATGAATGCGCAGAGAGTGGAGATCTTGACAGCGGGAGTAGGTAGTGCAAAACAAAGTCATTTAAACACTTTATCTCAAAAAACGGCTACCTCATCCCTCTCAGCAAATAGTGCTCAGGAGCCTAGTTACCAGGTACTCGATGAATTATCAGAAAACCCACGGAGTTGAATCTTTCTCCAGGACGTTTCGTTTTTTACCAGTCTCTTCAGATCCCGCTTCCCAAGTCTTCTGGTTTCTTCACTCAGGAATATTCTGGGAGAGGGGACCTGTGGGCTTCCACTTAATCACAGCGCAGTGCAGAAAGCGGCAGGACAGGCCTTTGGGGACGAGGGCGACCCCTACAGGTGAGCTGCTGAGTGCAGAGGTTGGGTTCCTGGAGAGAGAGCTCGCTGGGCTAGCATCCTGGGATTTAGCCGTCCGGGGAGCCCAGTGGCTCTGCTGGGCCTCTGGCCAGGGGGTGAGGGGTTGGACAGCCAAGTTCTCAGGTCCCACTCCATCCCGCCTCCCAAGCCCGAGATCCCCGCAGGGCTTTGGCCCGCGGCGCCACTCGCTCCCACACTCCTCTCGGCGCCCCGCCCGCTCCCCACCTCCGCGTCCAGCCTCTGCGCCTAGCCTTGCCGCCGCCGAGCGCCGGGCGCGCCACGCAGCGCTGGGCAGCTGAGCGCGGGCGGGAGGTCCAGGCGCCCTGGAGCGGCGGGGGCGGCGCCCAGTCCAAGGGAGGGCGGAGGAGGGACGCAGCCCCAGGAAAAGAGAAAAAGGAGAAACAGGTCCGGAGCACAGCAGTAGCCAGCGAGTAGCTGGGACCACAGGTAAGCGCGCGGCGCCGGCTCGATCTGTCCCCTAACGGGAAGCCCCGAGAGCTGGCACCCAGAGAGCTGACGCCCAGGGCGGGAGGCTCATTGGTATCTAGCGACCTGGAGGGCGGCGGGACTGCGGCGCGAACGCTCCCTCCGCGGAGCTACAGTTCTGAGCGGGCTGGCGCAGCCATCCCGAAAGGCAGAAGCAGAGCGCTGAGCCCCGGGTTCCGCATGGCCACTATGGTACAACACGTGCCGTGGGAAACAGAACTCCGCGATATGTTCTCTAACGGGGGGTGCTTGTATACCCAAAACTTTTAAACACACTGAAACCTTCGCTACCCTTGTGGACAACTGAGCCAAGAGCCTTAATTGCGCAGGTAGTCCTGCAGACGCGACTCTTAGGAACTTGGTTTGCCATACCCGGCAAGTGGGTGCAGGGGTGCCCGAGGAGCGCCAACGTGCCTGGGGCCCCGATGGCTGGGCGCAGCACCACCTAGTGAGGCCCAGAACAGGTGGCCCCTGGCGTGGTAGGATAGAACGGAGTCCGGAGACAGCGGAGGGGAGCACCAGGAAGAGGCTTGAGATCTTGGGGTGAGCGTGTTTGGGCAGGGTCTTCACTTTTAGGGCTCCGGAAGTATAAATAAAATGAAGACAGGAAGAGAGCCAACCCGTATCCCAGGAGCCAGAGGAAGCTGGAAGTTTTCCGTGGCTGCTGGGGCAGTAAGATTTCTAGTCTGTACTGTGCATAAGAATCCCTAAGGGATCTTGTTGAAATGAGGTTGTGATTCACTAAGTCTGGGGTGGGGCCCGAAAGGCTGCATTTCTAACAAACTCCCATGCTGTTGTCCCTCAGACTACACTTTTATGTGGCAGAATTATTATTTTTTCCTCAACAGGTTGATAATCTTAGGAAAGGTGGGGCAAGGGATCCTGAGAAGATGTCCTAAGACCATACAACTCCATTCCTACCTTAAACACGTGCAGTAAAAATACATCCTTGCTACTGAGTAAACAGTGAAATCTTTTACTTTTCTTACTGGTTTTCTACCCAGAGACATGGCTAGAATGGCTTCCTGGACATTCAATGGCTTCCTGGACACTCAACCTGCACTTGATTTAACGTTGAAATTATTAATGGCTTTTGAACAAGGGGCCTCGTGTTTTCATTTTGCCCTGGGCTCCACAGCAGATCCTGTCTCAGTCACCATAGGTAGCAAAAGGACCTTTTTTCTGTCAGGGTTTGAGCTGGTGGGTGATGTTGAATAAATGTTCGTTAAGCAAGATATTGCAGTTGCTTTACTCTTTCTCAGTTTTTCTTTGGCTATCTTATGAAATAAGCTTATTTGTATAACCCCACTCAGGAACGGTATGACAGAAATTATTACTTTATCAATATTAATAATAGTGCACCAAAGAGCTTAATTATCAGTAGGCAATACTATTATGTGTGATGTCAAAATAATTTGTGAATTCAGGTATGTGTTATTTCTGAAGGATTTGGGGAGTCTTGTACAATTTTGATCAGGTTAAAATCTGAACTGAGCTCTACATTGCTTGATTTGCCTGCTTAAACAGCTCAAATGCAAAGCTGATAGACAAAAAGTGGCCAAATTTTGTAGCTATGCAAGGGTATTGTTTTACAGGGCCTCAGCGGCAGGCAGGCCAACCCTGATCGCCCTGATCAGATTCACTTCTGCTTTTACCATTCCTACATCCCAGCAAGGTGACTTTCCTTAAAAGGAGGGTAAAGCAAATTTAGCTACTGAAAAACACTGAAGAAATACAAGACTGGCATCCTTGTTTCTGTTTGTGAATTATATTTGCCTCCAAAACACGGTACCAGGTGTATGGATGTACTTTTGTAGGGAAAGAAACAGTGGCATTACAGAAAAGGGGAAAAATGGAACTCAGTTGTAGAGATAGTTTTGTTCAGCAGAGGGAGAAAAAAGTCTGGGAACTGGAATTCCATCCATAGTTTGGCAGGGAAAGGAAAGCCACTGTGTTTTAGCACCATGAGTAGCACCATGAGTATTCTTCCAAAAGTGGTGAAGTGAGTTTGCTTAGGTATTACTTAGAGCCAGCGAAAAAGCTGATTTTCCATGGTTGATGTGGCCATTCTGAGATCTCCAGCAGGGAACATCATGACTTATGCTCAGATGAAACTAACAAACATTTTTCCAGTTTGTTGCCTGAGAGCTCCCAGTTACTTCCAAATAGATACTACAAATTGGGAAAAGCGCCAATAGATTAAAAAATAGGGAGAAGGAATGTGTTTCTGTAATGTTAATAGTTCCAAAATTAGAAAGGAAAAATTCTGTTTTCAGTAAAAACTTAGGATCTCGTTTTTATGCTGCAATGAGCAGAGCCTTCCTATCTCAAGGTAGAAGACATATTTTATGATGTTTAAGTTTTTTTAAGTGTATAAATCTTTAATTTGTGTGGAACTTATTTTGAGGGTGTTATGATATGAGGTGGATGGCAGTTGAAAAATTTGAGGAAAACTATAAAATAAATTCCCTCAAAAATTCTGGTGAATACTTTGTTCCATTTTATAAATCTAATAATACTTAAGTCCATTTTGTTTTTGTAATTGAATTACGACTTATTTATGGTAAAGTTTACTGTATTAATGTATAGTTCTAGAAACTTATATAATCTCATAATTACCACTGTATCAAGCTACAGAAGAACTCTGTCACTCCTAAAAATTCACTGTTGATGAAGTTTTTGTAGTCAGATGCCCACTTACCTCTCTTAGGTCCTGGAAAACACTGATTGGTTTTTTGTTCCTATAATTATTGTCTTTTTCCAGAATGCTCACATACTATGTAGCCTTCCAAGTCATTTACTTACCTAATATACCTGAAATTCACCTGTGTTGTTTTGTAAATCATTTTATACTTTTTTATTGCTGAGTAATATTCCCCGGTTTGTTTATCCTTTCACCAACTTTTGGTAATTATGAATAAAGCAAATATAAATACTCACAGCTTTTTCTATGAATATAACTTTTCATTTCACTCAGTTTGATATTTAGAAGCACTATCATTACGTTGTGTGGTGAGTTTAACTTTATAAAATACTGCCCATCTTCCTCAAAGTAACTGTAACATTTTGTTTTCTGAGGTTCTGTTTGTTTGCCTTTGTTTTGATGGTACTGGGGCTGTAACTGAAGGTTTCACAGATGTTAAGCAGGTGCTTTGCCCCTGAATTACATTCCCAGCACTGGTCACACATTTGTATTCCCACCAGACATGTATGAGAAGTTTAGTTGGCTAGCATCTGTGTCAGCACTTGATATTGTCGATTTATTTCATTAGCCATTCCTACAGGCTTATGATAACATGTCTTCGTGGTTTTTTGTTTGGTTGTCTGTTTGCTCTTTGCTCATGACTAAGGATGCTAAGCATCTTCTCTTGTGCTTTTTGGTTCTTTGCATATCTTGTTTTCTGAGTTATCTGATGTTTCCTTCCAGTGTGTTTGATTATTGAATCATAAGTTTTTCATATAACCGGATACAAGTTAACTGTCATCTATATTGTCAGGATTTTCTTTTAGTATGTAACTTACCATTTCTTTTGCTAAAATGATATTTCTTTGAAGAGCAGCTTTTAATTTTGTTAGTCTTTTTTTTTTTACCAAGTTTCTTTCTTCCATAGATACCTGTCCAATAAATACCCGCCAGTCCAGGCTTCCCAGCTTTCTTCTAGACACTTTATATTTTTATCATTTACACATAGTTCTGTAACTTCACTTCAGGCTAACTTCTGTGTGAAGGGTCCACGTTCACGTATTTCACACAGCTGTCCAATTGTTCTAACATCGTAAGTTGAGAAGACTCTACTTCTCACGTTCTTTTTGACTCCTCTGCCAAAAATTGTATAGGTCTATTTTGATGCCTCAGTTGTATTTCATTGATGTGTTTGTCTGTCCTTTGTTGATACTACACTGTCGTTGTGACATACTTTTTTACAAAAGTGAATTCCTAGAGTATATTTTGAGTGTCATTTTTGCTGCTTTTAGAAATTATAAGCCCTTTTCGCCATTTCACCTTTTATTTACTATACTATTGAGTAGAAAGGCTAAGTTTCTTTGTTGTACATTCAATCCATCTTAACTTTTATTTATTTCGTAGTTTTTTTTAAAATTTTTGTGGATCCAAGGTAAATGCTCTTATTGTCTCTCATTGACACTAGTACAGAGAACCCTTCCCCTGATATTTTTACCTCATTTAATTTTCTTGTCCCAATGTACAGGTTTCCTTCTAAGTTAATGTTAGGTAGCATTTTCTGATTTGAATGGGAATGTTTTTAATGCTACCATTAAGTGTTATGCTTGCAGTTAGTATTCTGGTTCTATCTTTGGGAGTTTTCTTTTTTTATCTTATTAAAAGTATAAAGTTCAATTTAAACATTTCTGGTTTTGCTTGGGATTTTTTTTCATTGAAAGTGTAACTGGCTTTCAACCTGTTTTCCTGGTTTGAGTGTTCATATTTTGACCTCCTACGGGAAATTAGTATTAGCTTTTATTTAGATTGATTATGAAGAAACTATTTTAGCAAGACCCTATTTCAAAACAAAAAATGAAAGCAGGGTGGGGCATGTAGCTCAGTGTGAAATCCCTGGGTTGAAATATAACCCACTGTGAACATAACTATGTACAATTCTAACAAAACCTCTCAAAGCATTATACATATCTCCATGTGCAGTGATATTTTCAACTCTCTCCTATCTGTTCTATTCATTTAATTACTCAATTTAATTAACTAATTTTGTAGTACTGAGGATTAAACCCAGGGCCTTCATAATGAGCTACATCCCTGGCCCCTTTTAAATTTTGAATTAGGGTTTCATCGAGTTGCCCCAGCTAGGCTCAAACTTAGGATCTTCCTTGTCTCAGCCTCTCTGAGTGTTGCCATTATAGGCAGCACCACTATACCTGGCTTCTATTTTGTTTTAAATTGATAATCATGATCCTCTCAAGTGATTTGACCATGCTTTCATTTGATTTCATTACCCATAGTTTCAAAAACACACGTTGTTTTGGTACTGGGATTGAACTTAGGACACTGCACTTGCCTGGAAAGTGCTTATGTGACTGAACTATATTCCCAGCCCAAAACACTGATGTATAAAACTGCTCATTTAATTTCCCCTAAACTTCTGACTTGTGTCTAAGACAAATTCATTTTCTATTAGATCCTCCTACGAGGCAAAGTGAGTTCATTTGTAATACGCCAAGGTAACTCTCCTTACCCACATTGCCCCTTCAGACTGCCATGCCCTTGCATCGGCTGTGCTCCCTGCCTGGGACACCATTTCACCAGATACCATAGGCGCAAAACTTGTACCCTGGTTTCATTGGACTGTTCTCTAATTCTCACCGTAAAGCAGTGTTGCCAACCTACTACTGGAAAGATTCATTCTTGTATCCCACTTTTGAGATTTTGAGTAAAATTACCTGCAGTTATATTATTTAGTTATTTGTTTACTGAGCCAAGATCTTTTTCTTTTACTTCTGCTGGGATGTACCTTCTAGGAGGGCAGGGACTTTGCATTCCTTGCTTGCTGTTGTACTCTCAGAATCTAAAACACTATTGGGACATAAATGCTCGGTAAATATGTGTTGAATGGTCAAATGAACATAGCCAGACCCTGAAACAAATCAGATACCAATCCTAAGAAGTCCAAAGCACTGTGCTTTTCTGTTTCAGTGTGGACATTCTTTAGATTCAATGTTGAACACATTCTCTTGTGTTCTTTTGTGTGCTGGGAATCGAACTCAGGACCTTGTAATTGTGAGGCAAGTGCTGTGCTGCTGAGCTAAATATCCAGCAAGAGGTTATTTTAGTGTAGACATTTAATTAACTCACAGATACTCATTAGGTATCCATTACACTTTTTTTTTGGAGAAGGGGACTTGCTATATAGTCTAGGATGGCCTTAAACTCAAGTCTAGGATGGCCTTAAACTCATTACATAGCACAGGCTCGCCTCGAACTTGCAACAGTCCTGCCTCATCCATTACACTCGTGACGCTATAATACTAGTGGTACCTGATGGTTGATATTTACCTAGCAGGCACCAGTCTTACTGCATTACATGTATTGACTCATTTAATTCTCCCAACCTCTTGAGACAAGCATTACTCTCACTTTACAGAGGAGAAAATTGGGGCACCAAAAAGTTAAGTACCCTGCCTAAGGTCATATAAAAGGCAATGGTGGATCCAGTGTCTTGAGTACAGGCCATCTGATTTCACAGCCTGTGTCCTTAAATGCGACACACCTAAAAGTAGCAAGGAGCGTGCACAATTCCTGACTTTTATAAAAATGTAATATCTATGGCTTTTATTCTCTTTGCATAGTGGTATGTATGTATGTATGTATGTATGTATGTATGTATGCTCTCAAACTCACAGAGATCCTTCTGTCTCAACCTCCCGAGTGCTGGGGTTACAGGTGTGCACCACCATGCCCTAGGTTCTGGGGATTGATGCTGTGCTTGCCAGGTACGTGCTTATGCCTCTGAGCTATCTCCTCAGCCTGCATAGTGATTCTTAAATGAGAGTGAGTTTGGCAATGTCTGTTTTTCTTTTTTTTAAATGTATTTGGTACAGGGTCTCACTATGCAACTTGGAGTCAAAGTAATCCTCTTATTTTCAGCCACCTCAGCGCTGGGATTACAGGCCTATACCAACACTCTTAGACTCAGTGCTTGCTCAGTGGACCTAGGGGTGGGGCCAGCGCAGCCAGGAATCAAACCCTGGTCCCTGAACTTGGCCAGGCAGGTGCTTAGTCTGCTGAGCTATCTCACTGGGGTTTTGTTTTTGTCATTGTTGACATTTTTGGTTTTCATGACTCTCAGAATATAATGGGCAGTGCCAGGGATGTTGAATATCCTACAAGGCACAGGCCCACCCCACAACAATGACTGGCCGAAGGGGCTTTAGTACTATGATAGAGAAACCTTGCCTTAACACAGTGTTTCTGACGACTGTCAGTCTATTAGAAGCATTTGGGGAGCTTTAAAAATGAATACTGATACCTGGATCTAGGTCTTGACCTTTATACACCTCACTGGGTCTTCAACATTGTCCAAGAGTCCTATTAAGCTTATCTAGTAAGTTTGCTTCTCCATTTCACAAAAGAGCTGTCCCACTCTTTCTGTATTTCCTTAGCCCCTTTCTTTGCCAGCTGCTGACATTGGATAGGAACCTCCTCCTATTTCAATCCCCTAAACTTCTGACCTAGCTTATTCCTTGCTTATTATTGATAAATAATCTTCTGACGTGCCCATATTTGTTATACTGTTAGCGTTGCTCAAAGTCACTGTGAAATTGAATGGGATGCCCTTCACATGTTGAAGACTGACTTGTTTTCTGGGCTTAAGACTTAGCATCTTCAGGGCTGGGGAGATAGTTCAGTAGAATAAGTGCTTGCCTGGCAAACACAAGGACCTGAGTTCAATCCCCAGTTCTGCACCAAAAAAAAAAAAAAAGACTTAGCATTTTCTTTGTCTTCCCAAGGACATTTCTGATTGTTTTTGAGTCAGGGTCTCCTTAGGTAATTCTGGCTGGCCTTAAATTCACTATGTAGCCCAGGCTCGCTTCATACTTGTGGTGATCTTCAGCCTGACTCAGCCTCCCAAACGCTAGGATTACATACAGATATGAACCATCGTGTCCGGCTCTAAGGACATATTCTTATTTATAAATAAGTTTAAATGTTAGAAATAAATTGTGAAAGTGAAAACAGTATGAAGAATACCTCTATACTCTTTATCTGGATTCCTCTTTTGTTAACATTTCACCCTATTTGCTTTATCATTTCACTATTATTCATGCACATAATTTTTTTCTGAATCATTAGAGAATAGGTTACATATTTCATGCCCTAAATACTTCAGTACTGGCTTCCTAACAATAAGAATGCCCTCTTATATTATAACAGCACTGCTACCAATACAGTAAATTTAACATTGATAGGATACTGTTATCTAATGCCATTTCTATTCTAGTTCTGACAATAGACCTGATAACATTATAACACTTTTTCCTTCTAGTACAGGAACTGGTTTTGTATTATTATTGCATTTAGTTGTCATGTATCTTGGCCCTTTTAGTTTGTATTGGAGTAGTTCCATAACCTTTCTTTGTCTTTTAGGACATTATATTTGAGAAGGATACTGGCCACTCCCTCGTCTTTTATTTTTTTAATAAAACATCCTTCATTTTTGATATGTCTGATGTTTCTTGTGATTAGACTCTGGTTATACATTTGGGACCAGAATACTGCATAGGTAATGATAGATATCATATCACTATAATGTGTCCCTCTCAGGTATCACATCTTGAAGGCTTATGATGTCCATCTTTTTCTGGTTGGTGATATTAATGTTGATCAGCTGGTCTGATTTTTCCACTCAGTAGTTACTGGCTTTCTCCTTCCAAATTGGCAATCTTTGGAAACACACAAATATACACAGATTTCCTGCTCCTTATTAATATTTTTAGATTTAGCATTCAGTGATGATTTTTGCCAGATCTGATTTTATTATGGTTGAAAATAATGATTTTCTAACTCTAGTATTTTCTCTACATTTACCAGCTGGTTCTCAGCAAACTCTCCTCCATTTATTTCTGTGTTCAACTATTTATTATAGACTTGGACTCATGAATTCCTGTTTTTAGTGGATTACAATTTATTATCATACTTAAGTGCCTACCTGGCAAGTACAAGGTTGTAAGTTTGAACCCCAGTCCCACAAAAAAAAATAAAAAATAAAAAAAAAACAAAGGAAAAACCATTTATGCTGATTAACCCCTACGTATCAGATGCCTTTACTTTATCCTTTCAGCAGTTCTTAAAGGGATGTGTAGAGTAGATCTTCTATACCCATGGTTTCACTTTCCATAGTTTCAGTTATTGTGGTCTGCCTTAGTCCCAAACTATTTAATGGAAAATTCCTGAAATAAACAATTCATGCATATAAAAAAAAACAATTTATCATACTTAATTAGTTTGGCTGCCCATTTGAAGTGCTTAATTCTTTTTTTTCTATTTCCTTTTCTCTTTCCTGCTTTAATAAATATCTTTTCTGGATCATTCCTATTGGGTGACAATCGTGCTCTATCTAATACCTAATATTTCCAATAGTTCCCCATCCTCTTCCACTTGTCCCCCCACCCATTTCTGGTCTCCTCCTTGTCCTCTAAGGAACCTTTCAAGGATGCTTTATGTTTTATTGTTCTATATTTCCCACTTGTCCAGTCTAATCACAGTTTTATACACTGCTATGTAAATATAGGGATTACTGCCTTGAATCACTATGCTTGACTCTTCAGCAACACTTGACACAGGAAGTCATTTCCTCCTTTCTTCTTGCAGCCCCCATTGTCCTACACTACCTTGCTTTTTCTCCTCTTACTGGTAACTCTTTCTGAGTCTTCCTTGCTGTTCCCTCCTGGGCTGCTAACCCTGTAAAGGTTAGCGCTTCTACGGGACACTGGGACTACCTAGTCTTCCCTTTACATGCCATCTAGATGCCTGTACCTCAAGGCCTGATTGATCTTTTCCCTGCACCCAGGATTTAATAATATGAGCAGAGCATGAACAAGCATATTAAATGCTATTTCCAAAACAAAATCAGGATTTTCTCTCTCCCTTCTGCAAAATCAGATTCTCTCCCAGTGAGGCCTGCCTCAGTCTGTCCACACATTTGTTTAAGCCCCAAACCTACCGTGCTCATGCCCCACATTCTACATATCAATAAATCTTGTCAATTTGGCCTCTGAAGTATATTCCAGATGTTCCCACTGCCATCTCTTTCTTGGCTAACTGCAGTCATTTCCTAGAACCCGGTATCCATACGGAAGCTAGAGCACCTTTTTAGATACACTAATTAAATCATGCCATCCCCTTGTTCTGCCCTGTCTTGGCCCCTGCTGCTCTTTTCCCTTTCTCTCTGGCCCATTACACTAGTTTTGATTCTGCCAGTCCTTCAAGCTCCTTTTGACCTGTTTTTTTGTTTTGTTTTTTGATACAGAGTCTCACTACACAGCTCAAACTCATAGTGATCCTTCTGTCTCAGCCTCCCCAGCGTGTGACATCACTCCTGGCTTTGGGGCCGGTATGGCATGCTCCGGGTTCTGGGGCTTGCACAGCATGTGAGATTCAGGTCCGTGCACTTACCAGGCAGGTGCTTAGACCACTGAGCTATCTCCCTAGCCCCTTTTAGGCTTTTAGAATAAATATTCTTGCAAAAATTTCCCAGTTTTCTCCTCCACTTTTCTTCATTCAGAATGCACTATTGCAGTACTGCATCAGATTGCAGTAAATATTACCTCTTTGATAAGCTGATCTACAATAGCCAGTAAGTCACCCTTCGTGTCATTCCACCCTGCTTTAATTCTCAGTATTGCACTTATTATATGTTAGTTTCTTTGTTGTTTTGGATTTTTATTGTTCTCCTCTCCTTCTACCCTCCCTACATCTTTATCTTTAATGCCTAGAATAATATTTGGCATACAGTAGATATTCAGTAAATATTTGGTAAATGAATGATGCATTAAAATTCTCTAACATGATTTTCAGCACATGAAAGACATTCAGTAAACTTTCTCTTCTGTAGTACATTTATGTATTTGAGGCTGGTCTAGAAGCTTGTTTTGATAAAAAGATCCACATTTATATGTTAGGATCTTAATTATTAAGGTTTTCAGGCAAAGGGGAATTATATTTTTTAAGAAAAAACTAACAGAATTCCAGAGATCATCAGTGTCACATTTTTCAATGGGGGACTTTCCTTTCCCTTTTTTTTTTTTTTTTGAAAGACAGGGACTTGTGTGTAGTTCAGGCTGGTATTGAGTTCACTATGTAAGTCAAGCTGACCTCAAACTCACAGCTATCTTCCTGCCTCAGCCTCCTCAGGGCTAGAATCAGAAGTGTGTGCTACCATACCCAGCCTGGACTTCTTAAATATAAGACTGGCTTTTGGATTTTTTTTTTTGCTGTTTCATCATTTGTTTCTGTAACAGGATCTCGTTTGTACAGTAGTTCAGGCTGGCCTTCAACTCTTGGTGATCCTCCTGCCTCAGCCTCCAAAGTACCACCAGGCTCAGCTCAGATTTTTAAAAATTAACATGTTTACCTTGGGATTCAAGTCAATCAGTTTTCTTAATGCTCCATTTTTGAGGTGCAAAGGGGATTTAAAAAAGGAACTGATTCTCCTCTGTCTTTCTTTATAGCATAAGTGACTGTGTCCATTTAAGCCTTCTCTCTGGAATAACACAAGTGAGAAATTGTGTGCATTACTGGAAGCTGGGAAAGGACATCAAGAAATATCTTCCAGTGCTTAGTTTTGGTTTAAGATTCATGAATTGGATATACAGGGAAACAGGGTTGGGAGCTTGTGTCCTGACATGGCTTGCCTTTTATGAATTATTTGAAGATTAGTTGTTTTGTTCTGTTCCCCCCTACCCCCCGGGGATGGAGGGTCTTGAGCATGTTAGGCAAGTGTTCTGTCATTGAGCTACACTCCCAGTCTCTAGCTGTGGTTTTGTTATTTGAAAACATAGAAGAGTCTATGTGGCCTTAAAGCTTCTAGCCTAGATCGTTACAAATGAGCCCAACTAGTGATTTTATTGTCCAGATGATTAAAAATTTGACAGAATATACCGTATATCTTTTTGGGGTATTTGGAGAAACCTTTACCCTTGATCCAGAAAAATCCGGTTTTCTAAGTTGGGCCACGTGTTCATTGCATTCCCAGTTCATAATGAGCCAAGAGCCATGCACCATGAGTCACACTCATGACGGGAATTACCTGTGCATCAGCATTAGTCACTTTCTTTCTGTACTCATACTGATGAAGTAGGCAAATGTGTCAGGTCTCATTTCATGGACATATTCAGAGACTTAATTCTGTTTGACCCTTATAAAACTGAAGTGAATAGGCAAACATGTATTTTTTTGTATTGAAATACAAATTATACGCATAGATGTATAGGTGAGCAAATTTTCAAAACATGGGCACACCCGTCACTAGGCCTCTGACCAAGAATCAGACTACTAAAGAGCCCTCAGAAGTTCTCTTCAAATCCCCTGCAGTCCCTACTCTCCTGACTCAATGCCATTGATTAGTTTTGCTTATTCTTAAGTTTCATGTATAAGGTGCCAGAACTGACCTCTAACTTTGCTCACCAGGCATTTAGTGAGAGTCCTGCATGGTTGTGCATTGTTATCACTGAAGTACTGTAGGACATAATTCCCACAGCTTGTTCTTTGTTTGGTTCATTTTGTCTTTTAGAAATGGTGCTTTGTAGAACACTCTTGCATGTCTACTGGTGAATGCATATGTACGTTATTACCAGGCAAATACCCGAAAGAATGCTTTAAATATATTGTAATTGTTTTCACAGTTGTTATTTACTCTTGACATTAGGATTAGTAGCCCTTATTGGCCATAGCTCATACAACTGTATTCACAAAACATAACTTGAGTTAAGTTTTAGCATCCCTTTTTATTTTTATTTTTTAAGAATGTATTCTGTACTTGTTTATTCCTCTACGAACTACTTATATCAAAATAATTTTTCAATGTCTTAAATTTTTGGGCTCACATTTTCTTTTCTTTCACACTGTCTCTACCCTATCCTGTCCCTCTTAACTTTGAGATACAAAACACAGCCGGAGCAGTTTCAATGGCTCTGCGGGTACGGAGGTATACGATTGCCACTGCAGTGGCCTCGGAGCAGTACAGGCTTGCTGGGCACTGACTCATGATTTTGCCAAGAAAAGGAAAACACAGAAAGAAGAAGAAACAAGTACCTAAAGGAGCTGTGAAAAACTGAAGTATGCTTTCTTTTCTTATGATTACACTCAGGCCAATAGGTTGACACTCTTTTCTCCATTTAAGAAATCTGTGTTTTCAACCAACTGGAACCAAACAAACACATTCCATTTGTTTTTTTTTTTTAAAGAAACATATGACAGCATGTGCTTTTTATACAGAGAAAATAATTACCAGACAGTGTCATCTACAGCAGGACTTGCTTAACTCTGATGTGCATAGTGGGGTTCTTATTAAAACGCAAATTCGGATTCTGCAGCTCTGGGCAAGAACTAGGATTTGTGCAGTTCAACTCTGATGCAGGTGTTGCTCAGCAAGGCTTTTGAGCACAGCTACTTCTCTGTTTCTGCTGCCCATTTTTGATGATAAACATTCTTGCCCAAGAACCTCCCTGGGATGGACCTCCCCTAGCTGGCTAGTAGACAAAGCCTGGTGTACACTGAATGTTTCTTTTAACCTCAAATAACAACTGCTTTCAAAGCCCCCTCACCTGGTTTTGCCTCAAACTCCCCAACACCTGAGGACTACTAGGAAACACTGAACCCCATAAACACATGCCAAACCACAACACACACATGCACTCAATCCCAGGTGCTGACATTTAAGAAAGGAGTGAGGTGGGGCAGGCATGAAGCCACCCTCTTCTCTCCTGGCTGCAAGATTTCCTATTTCCTCATTCATTCCAGAGAGGCTGGGTGTCTGTCTCAGCCACCTTTGCCCTCAACTCTTTAGCATACACCAGCCTACCCTGCAGCTTGCTTTGCTTCCTAGATGGCAATGTTAAGGAATTACTCCACCACCCCACCCCAAATAGCCCTCAGCCTGATACAAGTTGGTAAAAACACACGGCTCCTTTACCTTCTTGTTAATGCCCTGTATTAGCAACCTCCATTCGTGTTTCACTTCCCCATTCTCCTATCTGTGTTTCCTGGGATCATATCCTAAATAAACTACTTGCTTTCCAATCTATGCTTCAGAGTTACAGCCCAAACTAAGCAGAGCCCTTGAGGGCAAACAATCAGGAAGTAGTTCTGCTCATTTTAATAAAATCCCATTCTAAGAAAACAGGATGGGAGCCCCATGGGGTTTGTTGTAAAGGGTTTCACTAGTGTGTAGATACTTTGTTGGCATCACATCAAACATTCAGATGGCTGAATGGGGAGAACACTCCCATGTTGTTGGCAGGTTTCAGGATCATGTCAGCAGAGTTGGTTTTCTGGGCCCACAGACCAGTTGTTTTCCTGCCCTGCCCCCTGTCCAAGAGCATATGTCTGAGTTCTGCTCAGGGCCTTGGCCTCACCTTTGCTGCATGGTCTTTCAGTGGACCTCCCTCACTCTCTTTCCCTTTGATGGGTCATCTGCCTAGCCCCTACAGGCGAGTCCTTAAACTCACTTTCCAGAGTCGGGTCTAGGTCATCATACCCAGCCTTTGTTTCTCCAAGCTTTGTACCATGGGTCACTGTTCCTCCTGGCCACATGCTTAGCTTTTCCTGTCCACCTGTCTTCTTCTCCTAGGACGTGGCTCTGACCTTCAGCATAATTTAAGGCTCTTGGTGCTTTTCAGGGAATTTTAAGCCGGCTTGGGCCCCAGTTGGTGTTCTTAGTCTTTCTGTATGTTCAGAAGTGTGATAGGACCCAGAGTTTCTCCTTTAAGATTTTCTGTCTCAGATTCCTCTTCCTGTGATTCTTCATCATTGCAACCTGCACTGGACAGCGCTGCAAGCCTGACCTGGCACTCTGGACTTAATTTCTCAGTTTTGCTCTGTCTCTGCTAGGTTGTACTACCCAGAAGACTAAGTGGCAATCTCTCTGTTTGAGCTTTATAGGATCCTAATCAGAAAGCCTTGGGCCTTTGGATTTGGTATTTTAATATTGCAAGTCAAGTATGGTGGCACACATCTGTAATCCAGCACTCTGGGAGGCTGAGATAGCAGGATCACAAGTTTGAGTGTCCGCAGGCAGTTAGCAACTTAGTGTGCAACTCTCAAAAAAATAATAAATAAATTGGGCCAGGGATGCAGCTCAATGCATAGTACTGGGTTTAGTCCTCAGTACTATAAAAAAGGTATATGGTGATAGGTACAGTA
This sequence comes from Capromys pilorides, assembly GCA_004027915.1. Taxonomy (NCBI): domain Eukaryota; kingdom Metazoa; phylum Chordata; class Mammalia; order Rodentia; family Capromyidae; genus Capromys; species Capromys pilorides. Next base: position 25,015 of record PVKN010007260.1, read on the forward strand.
GTGCACAGCTGTAATCCCAGCTACTTAGGAAGATGACACAGGAAGATCTCAAGTTTGACAAGAGCCTAGGCAACTTAGTGAGCTGTTGTCTCAAAATCTTAAAAAAAATTGCTGGTGATATAGCTCAGTGGTAGAACAACCCCGAATGTGATCCACAGTACAATAAAACATACAAATCAAACAGGGGTATCATTAATGTAGAAACTGTTCAAATATTAAGGGTAGATGGCTAGGTGACTGCTTCTCCGATTTGGACAACCAAGTATCTAACTTTCTTCGTCAACTAGCAGAACGAGATACTGTAGATCGAATGGCATAAACAACAAGTTTGCTTCTCATGGTTCTGGAGATTGAAAGTACAAGGTAAGATGCCAGCACAGTCAGCTACCAGCCACTGGTATGTCTTCACTGTGTCCTTGGCAGAGAGCAAGAGAGAGTGAGTAAATCTTTTTCTTATAAGGCCACAGTTGTATCAGAATAGGTCCCCACCCATATGACTTCATTCAATCTTAATCACCTATTAAGACTCTATTCCAGATACACTCATATTGGGAATCAGGGCTTCAATATATGAATGGGGGAGGGCACAAGTCAATCCATAGCCACAACTGTGCCCAGCCCCCCATCTTATCTATTCATCTGCCTGAAGCACCTATTCATCTGACATTTCCCAATTTGAGATTCACTCCTTTGGTTTAACGTGTTGTTGAAATGTGAACAGGCATAGGATCTGGTTACTGTACCCCAGAGTGCCTTATTCCTGAGCAGGTAAATGTTCTAAAAGTATGAAGTCTTTGAGTTGCTAGAAATTGGGAATGGGCCCCACCTAGAGGACAAAAAGGGTATTAAGGAGGGAGTCTGTTTTCTTCAATGTCAGCTTTAATAAGGTTTGGCAAGGCCTGTGGTCCTCGGAGTTGTTTTCTTATCAGTGACTTCACAGTAGTCCTTACAATAACCGAAACAAACTAAATTTTGCTTTCTTGGCTCTGTGAGCTGTTTGAGAAAAAGTACCTTTTAAAGGCTGTGCAAAGGATGGGTCGAAATTCAACCTGTGATTGGTCCATCCAGCCTTCTATCAACAGGAACTCTTCCTTAGCTGGCCAATAATGACAACAAATGTTTGTAATAATGATTGCATGTGCTGCTGGAAATCTAAAGTACTTTTTCAAATGTCAGAGACTAATTACATGGGATGATTTCATAGCAGTTATGATTTTGAGAAAGTTTTGATTGCTGTTCATTATGAAATGGTAATCCTTTATCAGTCAGAAGAACTTCACCTTTCCTTGCTAGCACTGAGAGTGAGCCAGAAGTAACGTGGGCTAATTCCTAGGGTCTGTGATGGCTGGCACCAGCTGCTTGTGGACAGTTAAGCTCTCACAGCACTGTGTATCCATCAGGCACATGGCTCTTCACCTATGTGGCTTTTGCTGTCAGGGGGACCAGTTCAAGGCTGGCACTGCTCGGTCAGTATATTCTAGGGAAAATGTGTAATTAATTCCATTCTCTTAGGGCTGCTTAGGCAACCTAGGCTGTGTGGCACCTTTTTAAAAATGTGTAAAGATAAGCACTATCCTGAATCAGGTTCTTGTCCTTCTTGTACATTTCTTTATAGTTTCCACAAATATAATTATGTCCCTAAGCAAGAGAGACTGTGCCTGCATAGTTTTCAGACTTAAATACAAATGGTTTCTTTTTCACAATAGTGCTCTGCAGCTTTCATTTCATTCAATGTTATTCTTGTTAGATTTAACCTCATTGCTAGATGTAGCGCTAGCTTCTTTCCTTTCCTTCCCTTTACCCTTGAACTGCTCCCAAGGAACAGTCAAACCCACATTTGACAGAGGAGAGGAAGAATAGGAATTGCTCTCCCTCTCCCTCTCTTCCCCCTTTCCCTCTCTCTGTCCCTCTCCCTCCCTTCCCCCTCTCCCTCTCTCTTCCTCTCCCTCCCTTCCC
>PVKN010007261.1:0-26978 GCA_004027915.1 Capromys pilorides
TCTCCCAAATTTTCTGTTCAAGGAGATTAAGGGACCTCAGAGGAAAGGGATAAATGAAGTATAGTGTGTCTAGGGAGAGTCACCTAGGAAGAAAATATTCTCTCAGGCTTTCACAGAGAGCAAACTGGTCAAGCAATGGCCCTGACTCATCCCAATGGCTGACACTGACAACAGTTCTACAAAGCACTGTATATGGTTCCAAAGTTAATCCTGAGGAGATTTGACCTTGGAAAATACAAAACATGAAAGTTTTGTTAAACAGGTCATGCTTTAACTTGCCCTTGATCGCCCAGCAGAAAAGCTTAACTACAAGGCATAGAATGCAGAGTAGATTAGTATGATGAGCTATAAGAGGCTTAAGTCAACAGCCTCCAACATTGCCAGTTTCACTGGTAACCCACTGCAATTATGGAACATTGGAATATATATACAACTACTTCCTCTTAGTTCAAAGAGAAGAAAATTTTTTCTTTTCTTTTCTTTTTTTTTTTTTGCTTTCTTTCCTTACCAATATCAATTAGAAAATTTATCACGTCTACACCATGTGCTCTGTATAACTACTATGAGGACAACAATATGCAATATGTCAATTATTGCAAATGTACTACTAATGTGTTTTGAAACTATCATATTGTTATCTCTTATTAAAAGTAATAAAAAAAAAGTTTCTCCAGTTCTCAGCTCCAATTTTTCCCAGTTCACTATACACACATGCTATACATGAGTGTTTAATGTGCATGTGTGCATACTTGTTAGCACATGGCCCCTGCATCTGGACAGGCATCACTCACTATGTCAAAGGCAGGCCCTTGGTGGCAACTGGAGGATCTCCGTGCCCTGAGCCACCTCCTCTCAACAAGTATCCTTATTCCCTACAGTTGAAACCCCAGAGCCTCTCTTCATTTACATATCTCAGCCTGACCTCTATTTCCACAGGGACAGTGGAAAACAATTTAGGAGAAACAAAGAAAAGTAGATCTGTGTGTTGAAAGTACAAGCTGAATTCTAGAAGCAGAGGTTAGTGAACAGGATTCACATGAGGCTGGAGGGACTTCTGGAGCCTCCCAGAGTGCCTCAGGATGTTGCCAGTCTTGGCTGCTGTCATAAATTAAGTTTCATGAAGTTATTATAGTCTTGTGGACTGTATTAAACAAAAGCCACCAGTCTTCCAGCCCTTTGCTTCTTGCCCAGCCTGTGGAGTTGAAAGCTATCCCAGTTCTGGTTCAAGTGAAGGCCTAAAGTGAGCCCAGGACACCTAGTGAAAAAAAAAAAACCAAAAAAAAACACTATTGGTCCCTGCAGAGTGCTCCTTCTGGGCACCTGAGTCACACAGTGCATTTCCATCTGCAGTTTCCTACAGGGAGCTGTAGGAAATCATTCTGCTATAGCCAGGAGTGGGGAGGCAAAATCTCATTTCTCATCTGGCACTTTTTGTACGACTTTAAAGATGCTACCTTTTTGTTGTATAAACATGCATGGTTTAGACAAGACACACAGACATGAGCACAAAAAGTTTGGAAACAAAGGGAACGATAGAGTTCCCTAAACCCAAGCAACCAGCCAATTGCTCCTGAACCTCCACCCTGGGCAACAATGGGGTGAGCCCACATGTACCTGAGAATGTAGCCCAGGCACAGGAAATCACACCACAGAATCACAAGTCCACAGCTAGAGTGGAAACTTTAACATTTTCTCTAATAAAGCAGTATCTCAAAACAACTATGAGGGTTCAAAAGAATGAGCTGGGCGTATTTACGCTGATTTGGAAGGATCTCCTCAAGGTATTATTCATTCAACACGTCAGGAGAGAGAGCATGATGGCATTGGTGTTGTAGGTGTGTTTGTGCACACACTCTTGCATGAACACACACCCTTTTATTTTTGTTTATTTTGTGAAAGGTTACAGAAGGTTACAATGCTGTGAGGCAGAGTAGAGAAAAACTTTTTTTACTCCCTTCACATGTTTCAATTTTAGCATGTACAGAGATTATTTAATTTTAAATCAATTTTTTAAAAGAAGGAAAGGGAAAAAGAAAAGCCAGTTTAAAAATCTGATTAATTAACTCTCCTTGCAAAAAGTACCCAGCTGGCTTTCCAATTACTGTGTCAAATCAAATTGGTGACAGAAATAATCATGCCAAGTCTGTTTTCAATGGAGGAGAGATGCAGTGTTTGGACTACAGTCTGCATATTGTGAAAACTGAAATGCATACCAACATGTGAGGGACTTTGAGGCAAGAAGCTCACATGTGTCCCCCACCCCCACCACCCACCTCTTGGAATCTCTGTCTTTGGGACTCTTATGGCCATGGGCAAACATGGCCTCAGATTCTGCTGCTACTGTAATGCAGAGCTAGTAGATCCTGCTGCTTCTGAGGGGACTAAGAGCTGACTGTACACACTGTGGTGCTGGGGACTCGATGTCTCCACCTAAGAAAGGAGGTACCACCCTGTCATAAACCTCTCTCCAGAGTTACACCACCCACAGCCACAGAGTAACAAGTCCAAGCCTCTCAGAACCCAAGTAGCCTGCGTTCCTGGACTGACTAGGTCCTCGGTGTTCCTCACCATGGGACATGAATCTGAGACCTGGCTGAGGGCCTTACCCCCACAGCTTTGCTCTGCTTGCTTCTTGATAGCCTTACCTGCTGCCTGAGGTCCCCTCCTCATTCTTCTCTGTCATGTGGCAGTGCCTCCCCCAGAATGGTGATCTCAAAGGTGAGAAGGGGCAGCCAGTGGTCTTGCCATGCTCTGCTCTATTGAGGTCTCGTTGCCTGTGAGTTTGTGGTCACCTCTGGACAACACACTATAGCTCCTCACACAGGCCATGATTCAAAATCCAGCCTTCACTCCCACGGTAGGGCTTCAAGTTCACCCTCTCCCTACCCACACTGGTCCCCAGGAGGCTAAGGTCCCAGGCGTGGCTCCTTCAGCCTATATAGCAGGGATGAGCAGTGACAAAGGACAGTACAAGGTGACATAAGGCAAGGAAGTCACTGGGCACAGAAGTTCTGAATCCTGTCCACTAGTGACCTTGACCCTTATGGTCCTGTGAGGTCACTTGGCTGCATATGGGGCTGCTGGACCTGGCACTGGCCTTGATTGGATCTCAAAGACCTTATGGAGCCCACAGCTGAATGCAAATGAGTGCCTGCCAAGTGAGGACAGCAACAGCAAGAAGCTTCTGTGACACCTTCAGTACCAGGGCCTAGGCATTGGCCACTCCCCCCACCAGGGATGCCACCTACTTCCTGAGCCATCCTTAGCACCTGTCTGTACTTCCCAGGCCCTTGTCTCCCTATACCAGTACATCAGTTGGACCTGTCACTGTCCCTTTCCTACCTCATGTCACACAGCAGAGCTGCCACATGTCTGGAACATGGAGAGACTGACCACCAGTGACCCGACCACTCCCTCATTATGGAGTCTAGGGGTGCACTGTCATTGGGGCTGCACACACACTGTGCCAGGGACCCCGTGGGAGATGTGGCTGAGCCAGCCCAGACTTGTAGGAGCAGGTTTGTCTCTCTTGGGCCCACGGCCACCTTCTTCTATGGACACAGGAAGGACAGAGATGGGGTGTGGAGGAGGGATCTGAGTTTTCAGTAGCCAGGTTGGGATCCTCTCATCCTTCAGATAAGCACAGGGATCCCTCCTGTCCACTCCCAAGCTGCCATCATTTCTTCTTGCAGCCAAAGCAGGCTGGGGCAAGGACAGTAAGATCTGGGTGAGGAGGCCGGGGTATGAGTCAAGTAGGGCACAGCTCAAGGAGCTCAGCAGATACCCAGAGCTAGCCTGGGCCTGAATGAAGAGTGGCACCTGGTGAGGACAACCCATGGGGCACTGGGGCTGTGCTAGGGTGGGTTCTTCTCAGAGTGAAGCTCCCTGCAGAAACAAACCAAGGCCACCTACTAGATGGGAAGTGATACCCAGGCCTATGTCCACCCGCTGTCCCTAACTCACAGAGCAGGTGGATGTGTCCTGCCCCCCATGTGACACTCAGATGTTGCCACAGCCTGGTTCTTACCACTGAGTCCCCATTATTCCAGTGCCACTAAGCCCAGGAGAGAGGCTAAGACAGGGCTATAATTACTGTTTACCTCATAGAAAAAGGAAATGCTTTAGATTGACGGAAATGTTTATTTGTAATGTTAAAACATTGGTCTTTTCATCAACACTGTTAGAAAACAGAAATTTCTGTATTTCTCAAGGAAGGAAGGCCTACAAAAGTGGAAACATTGTCCCACAGAGCTCCATACTCCCTGCTGGCCTTCAGCATCAGTGGGTCCCACTGAGAGTATCTCCCAGGCTGGGCAACTGCTCAGATCTCTTTGCCATGGCCCACAATGCTGGAAGGAGCTGGAATCTCATGCCTTCAAATTAGCATCTCCAACCCTGTTGAACTGAGCCCAGAAAAACTCTCACAGTCTGAAGTCTCCACCCCTATGAAGGGGAAAAGACTCACCAGTCTAGCGGAGATGCAGCAAACTGGCAGCCTATGGCCAAAGCCAGGAGTCTGCCTCACAGCCCATGGCTTGCTACCTTGTCCCCAATCCCATGGTCCTCAGGAGTCTGGGACACGGAATGGGAGGGATGGGGGAGCTCCTAGACAGGGTCCTTTCTTAGTCACTGTTCTCCTCACTGAGACACAACCTAAAAGGTCAGAGGTTTATCTTAGACCTGGTTTCAGTTCCTGGTCTTTCAGCTCCAAGGCAGAAACAGCATGATGGAGGGTCTAGTGGAGGAAAGTTGCTCATATCACAGTGGACAGGAAGCAGTGAGCAGGATGGGGAGAAGGGCAGGGAAATGCTCATCTCCGTGTCACACCCTGCCTCCTCAAAGAGCATCTGGCTACAGACTCATGAGCAAATTAATCACAGAGGGTACAGTGCTCCCAAGATTGAGTGGCTTTCCACACATACGACAGTTTGGAGAATGCTTCAGATCTGTACCTGATTGCCCACTGTCTGAGAGCATCCTGGGGAGCATTGTGAGATCCAGAGCTTTGCATCCAGGGCCTGAGGAAGGACAGGGCTGGGCACCACTGTCCTTTAGGTGGATGTCAAACATGGTGGTCATGGGGACAGGTATCTGCATTCTGTCTGCTGAAGGTTCCTCTCCCTTTCTCTACCTGGACTGTAGGGTAGAGCCTTTGCCTAGCTGCCACCTAGCATCCCTGGAACTAGGTATAAAAGTATCCTTCCAGGGACAGGTGAGGGTAGACAGATCCAGCCTGATTGCTATGGGAAACATGAGGTGGTCAGAGGCACACAGGCCGTAGGGCAGCAGACCTGACTCTGAGAAGGGCAGTCTGCAGAGGGACCACATGTGTCCAGCCACCATCCTGTCCTGAAGGGTTGGGAGCAAGACAGGAGCAAGGGCACCCATGAACCCAGGGTTCAGGGTCTCCCCATTCTGCACCATGTAAGGGACCTGGCTGGCTCCTTCGAGGTGGAGCCCAGGGTCCTTCCAGGTAGAGTCCCAAAGGGTTCTCAGACCCTTGCCCTTGGGAGGTTGTGGAGAGCCCTTGTCAGTCCTCATCTCAATTATTCTTCTCTCCTTGCTGGAACAAATATCTGACACTTAAAATGAGGGAAGGAAATGTTTATTTAGCTCACAGTTACTGGAGGTTTCAGTCCCATATTCAGCTGACTCCAAGGCAGAGTGGCACATAGCAGAGGGCAACCTTTCATGGTGGCGGCAGTGGGCAAGAGCAAGAGGGCAGAGAAAGGTAGCAGCAGCTCAAGCAGCTAACTTCTCTTCCTTTACAATGAAATGCAAATCACCTGCCCCAGGAGAGGTGCAACACCTACACTCAGGATAGTCAATTACAAATTCCAGAAGCTGCCAAATGACTGCATGAAGTTTTGGGGGGACACCTATACACAAACCATAATAGGAGCCAATGGACCCTAAATCCAGCTAGGATGATGGCTAACTGGAACAAAGCTCTTGACTCAGGGCCAAAACTGAGTTTTATTAATTCTCAGTGAGGGGAGTGACTGGAGGATGAATGACTGTGACAGTGGCAGGAAATATGTGAGTGCTGTGAACTGGGCTAGGTAAGAGGCCTGAAATCACCTCTGCAATATGCAGAGAGAAGGATCTGCAGGAAGAATAATCTGCATAACACAATTGGAGATAGTACGTGATATTTTGGGGTCAGTGATTTAGCTCTGATGTGTAATTTTTTTTTATGCTGGGAAGTAATAGCATCTTATCTTGAGGCTCAGTCCTAGCTGACAGACAGTGTGGAGCACAGCTCTCTATCTCACTTGGCTTACACATGTTTCTTTGGAAGTTACAGGGTAGGGCAACACTGACCTATGGCCTTGCATCAGAGACCACACATTGCATCCCAGCTGGACTAATTTGCACTGCTTAAGCCAATTGAAGGGATAAGAAGATGTCCTGGCCAGCTCTGTACACATCTATACATGAATATAGGGCCAGGTTCAGCCAAAATGGAGGTAATTGCTCTTCCTCTAAGGAAAGTTGACCAGGTGGTCCTCCACAGGAGGTGACCAGCCTCTGCAGGGCACTTGGATCCCTGTGACCTGCACTCCCCAGATCCACAAAGCCAGTCTGCATGATGATGGACACAAAAGCCATGAGCCCACATGTGAAGTGTTCAGCTTGTGTTGGAGATTCCATCCTGAACAAGCCCCAGGAGACCTGGCACTACAGGCTCTGTCTCCTCTCCCACAATCCACAGAAGGACTGCAATTGAAGAGATAAGAAAAAGTCCTAGCCAGCCTGTCCTTTACAGGGCAGGACCTGGAAGGGTTGGGCCAAAGGAGACCCGGGTCTTTATTGTGGACAGGAGAAGACAGCAGCAGAGGACAAAGGAGACGCTGGCTGGCAAGAGCGTGGAGAGGCAGCCAACTTCTCTTTCCAACAAGTGAAGGACATAAAAGGAGTAATTAGCTAATGGAGCACAGGACAGCGATGTCAGTGCAGGGTGGGGCCACAACAGGCCTCTGTGTCTCACATACAAATCAGCCTTGAGAGGTTTCTTATAGGGAGCCAGGAGAATGCTCTAAGCTAGGCACTGTGCTCAGGAAGCAGGACCCAGGGACAGCAGGACCTCCAGGTCTAGAAGTTGCCTTCCTTCCCACATGACCCCCACCCCTGCTGTGCTCCATCCTAGAATTAGGCATTTCCCCTCAAGAGCTCAGGCAGCAGCTGGTGCTGTGGGTTGCATGGAGCCTGCAGCGCAAAGCCACTCGACTGCCTCTCTGTAGTGGTAGGGAGCCTTTAGCAGTGCCCCAGCCCCTCTCAGACAGTCTACAGACAAAGCCAAACTCCAAGATCTTACACAGCCATATACCCAGAGAGTAGGTTGGGATGTTTGATGCCAGGAGAACCAAGGTCAGGCCCAGGATTGGAGTGGGAGTGGCAGTCCAGTGCTCCCTCAGGAGCACAGGCTGGGATGGGTCAGGAACACAGTGATCCCTGGAGGGCATCAGGGCCAGCCCCTAACTTGTCCTGAGCCAGGCCTAATGATCAGAAGCACACTGCTGAACATGTCTGCCCCTCCCCCTCAGGGTTAGCTATTTTCCCAGTCTCGCTGTCACTGAGTTGCCCAGCCTGGGCTCAAACTTGTGATTGTCCTGCTTTTAGTCTCCCAGAGTGCTGGGATGACAGGTGTCACCTTGCTCCTCATTTCTTTGTACCACTGTCCTGTGAGGACATTGTGTAGGACCATCCCCAGCCTTCAATTTCCTGTACCTCTGGCAAGATAGCTAGGTGAAGATGCAAAGCTGGGAAAGCCCAGAGCCAGGCACAGCAGAGAGCGAGAGAGAGCAGGAAAATAAGTGGTGGGAGCAGTGGCAAGTCAGTGGGGACAGGAGGTTGGGTGGGACAGACACAGGGAACACTATGGGCGGTAGACCCCATACACACTCAAGGGCTTGCACACCTTGCAGATGAGTGAGCAAAAAGCATTTATGTGGAAAAAAACATGCCACTGCTGGCCCAGTGGTGGTTTATCCTGGGCAGAGGTGGAAAGAGCAGGCTGCAGTGTCAATGGCCATGTATGACAGTCAAAGTGGGAAACAGACCACGGTCAGGACATGAATTTTGAGATCCTATGAGAGTCCAATGGGGAAAACAAACCCATGGAGAGAGTATAGCTCTGGAGAACAGTCACTGCCCAGCATTCAGGTTGGAGCAGATGGTCATGTGTCCTGCCTTACACTCCTTCCCCCTCTCTTTTCCCTCCCCCACATTCTCCTCCTCTTCCTCTTCCTCTTCCTGGCAAGATGGCTGGGAAGGCACCATCTATGGCTGTGACGGCCTCTTCCTTGGCATGGAACAGTGTCCTGCTGAGCTGGACTGTACTGTCACAGTTGTCACTCCACTGCTGTGTGGTCCTGGATCCTGAGACAGCTGCTCAAGCCTCGAGGGCCCAGACACTCCCCAGGCTATTGGTGCTGGGGTCAGAGGGACCTGCTGAGCTTCAAGGGTACCCAGCGCAGACTGGCTTAAACATATTTTTCTTGATTAACATTGACCTTGTCCAGGGGCAGGTGGCTTCAGATGAGAGGTGACTTAGATTCCAGCCACAATTCTTTACAAATATTAGCTACACAGTGTACCATGGGTCTCCTTTGCCTTATCTTTAAGGAGGCTTCCCACATGGTATCAACGCTGTAACCATTCCAGGACTCACATCCCCACTCCAGACCATCCCAAGAGAAAGCTTCCCTTCAAGATTTGCAAATACAGACCAGGAAGCCTCCTGACAGTGGAGGTGCATATGCCCCACTGGGACACCCAGGAGGCCAGACTGACAGACTGACAGGCTCCAGCATCAGCTGCTCCCCCAGCTGAGGGATAAGTCTGCCTAGCGGGGCCACTGGGGAAGGCTGGGCACCAGGCCCAAACCAGAGAAGCAACCAAAGCTCTGCCCAGGACCCTGAACCCTCACTCATCACTTGCAGCCCTAGAGTTGCCCTCCCCCCTCACCCAGATCTCCAGCCCCACATGCTGTCCTCCTTCAGGCCTTGTACACAGTTCTTTCTCATGGAAAAGTCTGGCCAGCTCCCCTACTAAGGCTGTGGGAGTTCTGTGTCCCCAAAATTTCCCCATTCCAATGGCCTAGGGAAAGAAACTGGGTCATTAGTCTCTGACCTCACCAGCAGGGGAGTCCACAAATTGACAAGACACTGGGAGGCCACAGAAACCTGTGCCTATCCCCGACCCTTCCTCTCTAGCCCCGATCCCTGTCTGCTTCCTGCCACACACAGAGATCTGAACCTGTGGTTTGTGCCAGGCAGTGTCACAACAAGGAAAGCCTATATACCCCTCAGGGCTGTCCCTGGCCACTTGCACACTGCAGAAAACAAGCATCTGTGTATGTCTTCAGCAAAACAAGAAACCAGGGCCCAGGGAGCCCTTGAGAGGAGAAAGGAGCAGAGGCCTGGTGAAGAGGAGAGCTGTGACCCAGGTCACAGCCCAGCTCATTCCACAGACCCAGCCACTGCCACCCTCCTGACACCCCAGAGCTGTGTTTGCACTGTGCTGAGCGAGGGCAGGAGAACAATCCGATTAGTGTGGGCCTGGGAGCCAGGATCCGATTAGGAGGAGGCTGGAGCTGCAGAGCAGATGCAGAAAGGATCTGGCTTTCAGTGGTGAGCACAGCACCTCCCCAGGGAGTGCCCTGGCAGCTGCCTCCACCCAGCCACAGGAGTGGAGGGGCAAGGAAGGGGGGGGGGCACAGACACAGAAACAGAGACAGAGACAGAGACAGACAGGGAAAGAGACAGAGACCCACTTGAGGAGTAAAAGATGTTCAAAGGAGAAACAGCTTTGGAAATTTCCATCTAGGAACTGCATGGAACTCCAAGCCAGCACTGGGCACCTGTATTCTTCCAAGCTCTGAGAGACAGCTAGGCTCCTCCAGGAAGGAACCTCGATGCTAATCTCTAACATAGCCACAGCTAAGGATAGGACCCAGGGAAACTCTTGTCTTAGGGTCCTGCCCCACTTATCCTGAGTGGGGAGACCCCTGAGCCCAAGTTAGTCCAGGCCTTGCATACATGTCCATAATGACCCACTGCCACTCCTACCACTGTCAGTGCAGTGAAGATCACAAGCACATCTGCCCCCAAATGCTTTCCTGCCTCTTGGGGTTTCCTTTCCATCCCTCTGATCACCCTGGGGCAGCTGCCCCACGTGTCCAGCCACCAGGATAGACCTGCATGTCCAAGAGTTTCATACCATGGAATACGAAGTTTATGCACATGTGGTCTGGCTCTGTCACTTGGCACCATTACCCTGACGTTTGTCCCTAATGCCAGGGTTAGAAGGCACTCTTTTTGGGGCTATATAGTGTTTCACTATAATGCCAAACCCCACCTATTCATTCGCCCCCTGTTTAGGTCAGTTCTGGTTTATCAGTTCACCCAGTGGTAGGTGTTTGGTTTAGTTTCTCTGTTCACTCACTGGTAGGCACTCATTTCAGCTGCTGGGAACATGGACTCTTATTTCTCTTGGGTGGAGGCCCAGGAGAAGAGGAGCAAAGGCATGAGGCAGATCTTCAGGTTTTGAAGAAATGCCTCCAGTTTCTCATGAGGAAGTCATGCTCCCACCTTGGTGAGAGGGAGAGACTATTACTCCACCCAGGTCAGCACTCATTGCAGTCTCTGTTGGTTGTCTGGCCATGTGGTTAAACTTGTGGAGCTGGCTCCCTGAAGTTTTATTTCATTTTCCTAGCAAACAGTGACACCTTAGCATTTTTATATTCTCCATAGATAAAGTATTTACTTATTTTTTCTTAATATAGTTTTTCTTTCCTAAAGTAGTTTGTTATATAGCAGTTTTAAATATAAAGAAAAAAAAAAAAACTCATGAAACTAGCAGAGTTCCCACAGAGGCCACGCTAGTTTCCAGGATAGATGAGGCACACTTGTCATGGCTAAAGACCAAATGAAGGCACTGTTCACTTTGTTTTCTTTTTTTGAGACAGAGTTTCTCTATGCAGTTTAGGCTGGCTTGAACATGCTGTGTAGCCCAGGGTGGCCTCGAATTTGCAGATTTTCCTGCCTCCACCTTCCAAGTGTTGGGACTATAAGCATGTGCCATTACGGTCAGCTATGGATAAACTGAGTTTCCTCATTTCCCCTAGTGTTCTTTCTGTTCTAAGATCCACCCAGGAGACCACATCAAGGACATTGCCAGGTCTCTGTGGGCTCCTCTTGGCTATGACGGCTCCCCATACTTCCTTGACTCTGATGACCTTGAGGATTTAGAGATCTGGGGGTGTTTTGTAGATGGCCCCTTCTCTGGGATCTGCTGGGGCCTGATATTTTCTTTGACTGGACAGAGATTCTTGGACTTTGGAAGGAAGACCACAGAAGTGAGCTGGCATTGTGTTATGTACCAAGGGGGCACACAGTCAGCCCAACTCAATACTGCCATGCTGGCCTGGACAGTTGTGACTGTTTCCCCTTTCCACACTTTACGTGGAAGTTGCTGTGCACAGCTCCTGGATAAGGTAGGGAGAGCCACACTGAGAGCCTCTAATACAACATCTGCATACACCAGGTGGGATTCTACAGGTCATCTCTACTCCTACTCATTCCCTGCATACTATTGTGCCATATATTGTGTCAGATGAATGTTAAGTGTTTGTCTTATGCTGGGCTGCATTCCAGTTCTGTTTCATGTTTTTGATCCAGTTGCCCAGTATTGCTAACCCTGGTATGCCCTCAGCATGGCTTTTCTGGCTGTCTGCTTGCTTCTCCCTCCCCCAGCCTACTAGGGTCTACAGGCTGCCCCATGCATTTTCTGCTCCCTTCCCAAGATCAACCATTTCTTCCTAGCTCAAGGGCTCCTGGTCTGAAATCAGATTAGAAATCAAGGTAAAGCACAAGATGTGCTCATTGCTACAGAGAGATCCTGGGTCCTCATGCCTCGAAACACCACAAGGAGCCTTCTGGGCTGCACCAGCTGTACATCAACCCCTGATAGCATCTCTGTGTCTCACTGCCCATCTGTGGCCCCTATCTAACACTCATTCACTGGAGTTCTTTAGATGGCAGGGTGGTAGCCCTCCCTTCCAGAGAGTCAGGCTCATTGGTACACATGGTGCTGCATGTGATCACATCTCTCAGCCTTGAGGATGCTTTGGCCCCCTGAGGAGGTTGCATTTTCCCTGTCCATCATGAATCTGTGTCACATGTGTTGAGCACAGCCAGATACTTTGTCACATTGCAGATCTCTCTTGAATTTTGAATTTGCCTGTATAACTTGGATCCATGGTAGATGCTGCATGGGTTTCATCAAGGGCACGAGGCCATGTAGCCACACAAGAGACCTCAGCCTGAAGAGCCTGTGCTCCCTTGGTGGCCAGAGCCTCCCACACCTCTTAGGACAAAACTGCCTCTTTCCTGTCCTGTCCTGGAACCATCTGACCTTGCTTCATCTTGCCCACTTTCCTCTGGGTGGCTGATGATGACACTCACAGAAGTGTGTTTCTGTTCTTGGAGTGACCACATGGCTTTTCCTTATTCAGGCCTGTTACTGAGTTGCCACACACTGACTTTGAGCTGTGTACTCCTGGATGAACCCCACAGCCCATGGTCATGATGGCAGTGCCTTTTCATATGTAGGGCATAATTTGATAGCATGTAGCTGAGAAAATTTGGGCTTATATTCAGCAAAAGCACAAATGAAGTGAGACGCTTCAAACATTGCAAGAAAAAGCCACCAACCTAAAATTATAGGTCCAGTGACCTTGTCACTGAGGGTGGGGGTGGGTAGAATGAGTGGAGTTGCTACCAGCAGGCATACTCCCCATGCCGGGAGACATGGAGGGTGCCTTGGGGAGCACCAGCCTTGATCAGAACCTTGAGGAGCATTGGCCTGGGTCAGTGCCTTGGGCCTGCCTGGGGAGATAGATTCGACATGAAAAAAGGCAAACAAAATCCCCTATTTTCTCTTAATCCACCTAAATTACAACTATTGCCTTAATGTAGAACTTGAAACAGTGACTACACACATGGATCAGAGAAGCAAACAGCCAGGGCAATGACAGAGAGGAGGGGGTGATGCTGCAGGAACTTCTCTGTGTGTGATCAGCTTCTAAGCAAGTCCTGAATGCTGGGACAACTACATGAAGCTTTTGGATCAGAAAGGTAGGGAGCAAAGTGAGACATCTTTAAGGTAGAACAGTATGAAATCACACACACTGCTCACCTAACTCAGAGGAGGTGAGCCTGGTCCATATTCTGAAATGCTTTTTCCAT
The DNA here is from genome assembly GCA_004027915.1 of Capromys pilorides. Classification (NCBI taxonomy): domain Eukaryota; kingdom Metazoa; phylum Chordata; class Mammalia; order Rodentia; family Capromyidae; genus Capromys; species Capromys pilorides. The sequence goes on from PVKN010007261.1 coordinate 13,254, forward strand.
CTGGGTCTGATGCAAAATATTCTGACTTGTTATTAATTTGCTCTTGGACTACTAGGTTGTCCAAAAACTACTTCATTCATTCATTCATTCATTCATTCATTCATTCATTCATTCATTCATTTAGATACAGGGTCTCACTATGGAGTTCAGGCTGGCATTGTGCTCGCTTTTGTAGCCCCAAGGGTGGTCTCAAACTCACAGAGATCCTCCTGTCTTAACCTCCCTAGTGCTGGGATTATAGGGTTGCACCACCACGCCTGGTTCCAGGGTTGCACGATGGGTGCTGGCAATCAGGGGCTGAGACAGCACACCCGGGGACCTAGTGCTTGCCAGGTAGGTGCTTATGCATCTGAGCTATCTCCCCAGTCCTTATTTTTTTAAATTTCTAAACATTTGGAGCTTTCCAGAAGTCTTTGTGTTCTCAATGCATAGTTTATCTCCACTGTGGTTAAAGAATACACGTTGAGTGAATTTAATACTTTACACATAATGAGAGTTGCTCGAAGGCTCTGAGTATGGTCTATTTTGGTGAGTTGTGTGTATGCAGCTGAAACCTTATTTGTTTTACTGCTGTTGGGTGATGCATTGTATAAATATTAATTTGGATAGTATCTTTCAAGTCTTCTCTTCCTTTGCCACAGTTGATGTCTACTTGTCTCATCAGTTATTGAAATGGAATCAGGGTTGTAATCTCTGATTGTAACTGCTGTCTCCTTACAGATATGGTAGTTTTACTTCTTGTGTTCTGAAGTTTTGTTATTGGGTGCATACATGTTTACAACTGTGTTCCCCTCATGAATGAATCCTTCCATTACTGTGAAATAGTCCCCTTTACTCCTTACAATCTCCCCGGCTCTAATACCTGCTTAGATATTGCAGCCACTCCCTGGATAGATTTTGAACAGCATTGTCAGGATGATGTATATTTTCCCACCCTTTTACTTTCAGCTATTTGCATCTTTAATATGTTTTTCCTGTCAGCAACACATGGTTGGATCTTGCTTTCTGGGTCAGCCTTACAATTTTTGCCCTAGTTGACTGTTTGATCCATTAGAATATCATGATTAGTAATTCAGTTGAGTTAAACCTACTTTATTTGTCTTGTGCATTATTTTTCTCTCTTCTACCATCTTTTGGACTGAGTTTCTAATTCCATTCATCTTTTTTGTTAGTTCATTAGCTGTAATATTTATTGCTTTCCATGTGTGACAGAATTAAGGTAGTGTTCTGTTTTAATTATTATAATATTACTCTTTGGAGCTCTCCCAGGAGTAGAATAGGCAAGGGTGAGCTGTTTAGCTTGTTTACCTCAGCGCATTATGATCTTCCCTTGCACCCCACCCAAGTCTCCAAGGAGATATGGAGATTTTCTTATCACTTTCTGTGCATACCCAGTCCCTCCTCCCCTGGCTGGTTGGTTTTATTCCTCCTTGCTGGCTGTGAGTGGTTGATCATGTTCCTTGTATAATATTTCTTGTGCCTGCAGTTTATTAAGAATCTTAGATCAGTGGGCTTACATTATACAAGTGTTTATTCTATTTCTTCCTCTACCTTGAAATATTTTGTACTGAGAATTGAACCGAGGACCCTCTCTCAAGCTACATCTTAGCCCTTTTATTGATTATTTTGATGCAGGATCTTGCTAAATTGTCATGTTGCCCAGCTGACCTCAAACTAGAAATCCTCCTGCCTCAGCCTCCCAGACTGTTGGGACTATAGGCATGTTCTGTCACACCTGGTTCCTTTCAGGACCTTACTTACACATATTGGAGAGCACCAGAAGTTGCCCCATCACTCACAGATGTTGTCAGTGTTTAGCATGCATTTTTGTGTGATGTGGCAGTCTCTGCTGCTGTCTTCCAGTTCACACATGTCCTATCTTCAGATTCTAACCAGCTATCACCACCCACCTAGCCCGTGTCACCTCTCACACTGCAGGTTTCTTCTCTAGGAGTTGGAGCTGAGTCTTCTTACCATCCTCAGTGCATCTCACTTCGCTTGGTCTTTCTCCTGCCTTCTTAAACATAAAAAAAAAAAAAATACTTATTTTATAAACATTGTGGCCTACTACACGTCTTTTTGGGTTGTTCCCTAATGTGTTTCTGATGACTAATCTCCCCCTCACTTTGGGTCATACTTTTCTGCTTTGTCTTTCCATGCCTGCTACTTTCTGGTTGGATGACAGACACTGTGGCCTTACATTGCTAGATAGTGGACACTTTTAAGCACCTATAAATAGCTTTGAACTTTGTTTCAGAATGCTTTTCAGTTACTTGGAAACTTGATTTATTTCTTTTGGGTTTGTTTATAATTTTTGGGGGAGGAAGATCAAAGCACCGTTCAGCCCAAACAGCTTCAAATCCCAGCAGAGGCAAAGCCTTTGTGAACACTCAGTATCCAACCCATGAGGAGAGCCTTCTTCCTGATGGTAGGGTGGCACTACTCCCAGCTCTGTGTCCCTTCTTACACTCTGGTGGTTCTTCTGGACTCACAAGCACTTTCTTCACTAGAGCTGACCAGAACTTCCTTGGACACTGGAGCAGTGCCCACAATTTCTGGAGGATCCTGTCTGGGCCAGTCTCCCTGTCCGGACTCTGTCCTGAGTGTTCAGCTACCTTTGCCTCTAGGCCCCAGCTGTAGCTTTGGCCTTGCCTCATCTTCCCCCTCTGAGGCAACACAGAAGGCTCTGCGTGCTGTCCAGGGCCTGGAACCTGTTTCACACATTCCAGCTTTCAGTTGTATAGTCCATGCCAGCTTGGAGTGGAAGTTCTTGTTCCCTAAACCTTCGCAGCCATCAGGATTTTCCTTTGGGACACATGTTGTGTGTGTGTGTGTGTGTGTGTGTGTGTGTGTGTATCAGTGTGTGTGTGTGTGTCGATGTCTGTCCAGCATCACGGGATATTACTAGGCTCTGCTCATTTCCAGAAGTGTTCCCTCCTGTGCTGCCCAGGTTTCTCCAGCTATCTGTGAGCTCTATGAGGTGTTCTGCTCACAAGGACCCTGAAAACTCCCTGTTCTTAGATACCACAGAGAGGCCAGTGAGAAAGTCTTAGCTCCAAAGCCAAAGGTACTGCCTATGGAGACAAGCTACTTATACAGGATACCTCTGTATATGCCTTTGCTGGTGGTCTTCACACAGATTTAAGGTCATCGTTGTTCCTCACATCACCTAAGGTATGGCTGTCTGAGGTCCTCTCCCCAGGAGAATAACAGTGAAACTGACCCTGGACATCACGTGCTGCCCCTTCCAGGGATCCTGAGAAAGGCTTGCTTGTCCCAGTTCACTGCAGAGGTCAACAATGTGGTCCATTGTGGTTTGAAATTGGCCCATGTATCCTCTCCCTCTCTTGTTTGGCCTCAGTCATGAGTGAATCTCTGGTTCCCACCCTCCTCAAGGTCTGGCCTCCAACCTTCTGCCGGCTCATGCTCCAGTCCTGCCTTTTCACTGCTCTGGAAGAGTGAGTGCTGTTTTGCATGCTGTCACTCACTTGTCCTGGTGGCACAGAGCCAGCCCTGTCACCCATCATAGTGCCCCAAGGGTGACCGATGCCCACAGGCAGCATGGTGAGCGCTATGATCATCTTGCCTGTCCCTTCCCCAGTGATGACGCAAGGAAATGTCCTCCTGCCCTCCCTGTGCTCTGAGCAAGCCCTGTGCATCCTGTGTGCTTCTAGGGTGCAGTCTCTGTGCAGTATCTCTCCAGAGAGCTGTCCATCCCTCCCTCCAGGCCCCTGCTGTGGCCCCAGGGCTCCACTGCCCATCTTGGGACCACACCTGAAGTAATCTCACCCGCATCTCTGCCCTGGCTCCATCTGTAGTCTACACATGTGCCCAGCTCTCTGAGGGCTGTGGGAGGCTTGCTGCTGAGTGGGACTCACTCTTAAGTTGTGGGGGCTGCTCTCCCTCACTGTTACCAGAGCTGGATGTCAGAGTTAAAATAATCTCTGTAATAGCAAGCTCTGTGTCTAGCAATCTGCCTTATAAATATCCGGCATGTCAGCAAGACGATGAATATTCAGGGTGATTAGTTTTCACTGCTGTTAAAAAAGAGTCCGGAAGCCTGTGTGTGGAGTTGGAGCCATCACAGGATGTGTGATGGTTCCATCATGGCACCTGGTGCAGAGCCCAAAGTGCCAAGCACCTCAGGGGTCTGAGTGGGAGCTGGGAGGGGACACATCCTGCTCAGCACGCTGCCCCTGCTGGAGGACAGGCTGGGGAAGACTTTAATTCCATAGCCTTTTGTGTTTTCTGACACTTAAATTATGTAAATATACTGCTTATCCATTAAGCCAGACTTTAAACACAACCTGAGAAGAAGGTGAAATTCCTTTAAGTCCTACAGGCTGGGCCATCAAAGCACTGAATGCCTGAGGTTTTAAGGCCACTTCTGGCTTCATGTTGAGCAGCTCTCCCTGTGTCCTGCCCCAGAGTCAGTGTGGGCTTGGCTGGTCCTCCTGCTTGTTCATGAATGCATAGACAGATGCTTGGGGCTATGCGTACAGCCCAGACCCAACCCTAGTCTGGTGCCCATGCTTTCTCAGTCTCCTGGGTAGCTGTTTCCCACATGGCTTTGTGCTACATTTTGGCCCAAACATGTTTTTGAAATCACTATGTTTGTGTCTGGCTGCACTGATGACCCTACCCTTGGTGATACTGTGAGACTTACACATCTGAAGTGCTTTTCCAGGAGCTGTGAGATTCCTGTGTAAGTGTCTCTGGTCAGGGCAGCCAGGTGACCAAGCAACACTTTGCTGTGGCAGTTAGTTTAGTTTAGTTACTACAAGAATGCTGGCAGTGCTCTTAAAGGAATATAACTCACCTTTAAATACTAACTCCAGCAGCTTGTTAAGCTTAGAGCTGTGAAGGCAAACACCAAGATAAAAGCTACAACAAAGAAGGAGATGCAAGCTTCTCTTCCCAGGAAGATGTATTGGTTGAGTTGACAACCCCTTCCCACCTCAAACAAGACTTCAATCTACTTTCAACTGGACTGGAGAAGATATTAAAGTGGAAGACAACGAGTTTCCTTTGAATCTGTCTCCTTCGGAACAAAGCCCTGCACCCTGCTGTTCAAATAATGCCAAGACAAGGCACTACCGACCTCTTCCCTCCCTGGTGGGTGTCTTTTCTTCTTATTGTTCCTAATAAACACTCACCTAAATGCCTCCTTTTGTTCTGCTTTTGCTCTTATTCTTCAGTTTTCGGAGATAAAGAGCAGGTTTATACAAAATTAACTGTTTTCCTACCCTTGGATCCTTGCCAACCCCATGCCCAGGGCTCTCCACCAGCTGCTCCTCCAGCAGAACACAGTTCTGTCACCTGGTATTTATTCTTAGAGGTGAACTTGAAAGTCGTTATTTCCAAAACCTGCTCCCTGTCCTCCGATGAATGCCAGTGACTTTATAGATCCATGTGGGAGATGTGAATCTTGGCACGGGCCTGAGTGTGGATCCCATTTATTTCAGTGATGTCTGGGAAGTTCTATGTCTTACTATATATGTTCTCAAACTTTCTAAATTTTAATTCTGAATGCTTAACATCTCCTTTGTTCCTTTCTGTGTGCCTCTCCCTCTTGAATACCCATCTTTTCCTGTTTCACCCTGTGGCTGCCCTGTTCCTTAGCACCTGTGCCCTGAAGTCCCCTGTGCACCTTGCCAAGAAGCACATAGAGACAGGACTCCAGACCAAGCCCCATGACACACTCAGTGGTCACCTCCTGGGACAGACTCATTTCAGGGTTATATAGGCCCACATCAGTCAGAGCTGCCCAACAAGGCTCTGAGACTAGTGGGTGGGAGAGAACCTCAGGATGGTGGCTCCACTGGGCTGGAGACTTTTTAACCTAAACACACAGGTGTGCATCCAGTGCCCTCTATGTAGGCAGCATGGGATGGGAAAATGTGCAACAGAGGTCTGGCACTGGCTCTGTCCATGGTTCCCCTCAATAGCCAGTCTCACAGACTCACACTTGTCCCTAGGTAGGAGCCATGTCACAGGCCTCCAGTGTATATCTGGAGGCCACCCTGACAGTAGGCTGGCTTACAAAAGAGCAGAGGGGACACCACCTGCTTGAGTTGACAGTGGTATCACCAGAGGCACAAAGACCTCCAGGACAGGCTGGGGGACATCAAAGCTACAGCCTCACTGCTCTAGCTGTTTGAACAGTCACCGCCCATCATGTCACATGACAGACATAGGAGATATAAGAGAGAAAGAGATATACAAGGGGCTACACTGCAAGGTCCCCCCAGCACTGGTAGGTGACTGAAGGAACCCTGTTCCCCTCTCCATCCTGTCTCCTGCCTGGTGATGCCAGGATGTTGGGTGACCTTGGTCCCAAACAGAGGTGGAGAGTGATGGCCCTGCCTGGTCTTGGCCAGCTCCCCTTCTGCCTGTGGACCATTCTAGCCATCCAGGTGTGTTTTGGGGGCTGTACACACCTCTGTGCCAGGAAGCATGCCAGGTGATCTTAGAAGAATATGAGTCAGTGGCCACCCTGCCGGGACAGACAAACACAGATGAACCACAGCCTGCACCTCACTGCCCTGTGGTTGAGCAGAGGAAGGTCTGGAATGGACAGCAGGGATGGCTGCCACATGTCCACCCAGGCTGCCTAGTCTCAGGGTTAGGGGTCAGGGAGGTGAGAGAAAGTGGAATGGAAGGCCTGGCTATTGAAACTGCTGCTGTTTCCCACCCTGAACTGGGCAGAGAGGTGAGTGCATGGGGCTGGGGGCTGAGCTGTGCTGGAGCCATCCGTCACTTTACAGTGACCATGGCAGGTGGTGACCATTCATACAATGCCAAAGCACCTGCCTCATCCTGTTTCCCCACGACACTCACCCTGGATCCTCTGCCATTGCTCCCAGTGTAACTTGTTGGGGTTTCTTCTCTCAACTCACCCCTATGGACCCTCCCACTCCTGAGGTTCCAAGAAGCCCACCACAGTGACTGAGTGGGGCAGCCACTGGAGGGCTCAGCATGAGACTTCAGCCCTGGGACAAAGGGGCAGCCATTCTGCCCACCTGGGTCCAACCAATCACCACTATCCTTGGAGCCCAAGCTCTGTCCAGCCTGGGCTCCCACCTTCCACCTCTGGGTAGCTCCCATCCAGCTTAGCTCTTGACTCAGAGAAGGGGTAGGGAGCGAGGTGTGGCCAGTGCAATACACCCCTGGACCTGCCCTGCTATTTCTAAGTCTGGCCTTAGCCATGTCCCTGGGGTGGCTTCACATCATTCCCTCCTAGGATGACCTTCCCCTCCTGAGATCAGGGGCACCTGGGTGTTCTGCTGATCTCCTCGCCAAGCTGCATGGCAGCCACTAAGACCCCATTTTCCTCCCATGCTGTTCTGAATTTCCAGGCAGGAATTCCAGGAGCTCCTAGCTCCTATCACCTAGAAGACCCTCAAATCCAGAACAGTGGGTCCACAGGGTTGGAAAGCAGTGAAGACAGCAGTGAGGATGGTGGTTATAAGGATCCTGGGAAGACCAGGAAAGATGATGTTGCCCTAGCTTGTCTTCATCCCCAGGCCCACTTGTGCCCCATCCACCACCTGCCCCAGGAGTCAGAACTGATAGCCCTTAGGGAGGATGTCACTCAGCTCCATTGCTGGCATCCATACCTAGGGTCAGCCCAAGGCTGTGGCCCAGGCATAGACCGCCCTTCCTTTCCCTTCAACGTTCCCTCTGCTCCTTTGGTTAGAGCTCAGACACTCCCTGAGACCCCATCTCTCAGGTCTTTCCACTCTTCTGGGTGTCCTCAGAGACTGTGGCTGGCAGTGCCATGTGCCAGCACCCCAAAACTGTGATAGCAGCAGAGACTCATGCAGTTCACATGGAGCCAGGTTCCTGGCCAGGTAGGGTGGTGGGAGGGGTTCATATCCGGACCTGGCCACCAGTTGGCAAGAACACACACATGGCTAGAGCCCAGCCAGGAATTCTGTGCTCTGAGTCCTGTCTGACAATAGGTCCAACCTAATCACCTCCTCATCCTGCGCAGCTCGTGGAGCTAGGACCGTCATCTGGAGCCAGCACTCTGTGGGCCATGGTTACACCCAGCTCTGAAGGCAAGGGCAGCCCTGAAGGCACCAGGCAAAGGCCAGGCTGGGATGCTCCTGTCTTTGCCAGGGGCTTCTCTTAGCAGCCAGGCCTAGGGGTGCTGCCTCAAAGGAAACAGAAGCCAGAGGCAGCCCAGGGTGCCTGAGGACATTGGAGGAGGCAGGCTGCTCATCCTTGCTCCTACCCCTTGCTCCAAGATGCCATTACTCCAATGTGGTGCAGCAGTGATGCTGCTGGACAGCACTAACAAGCAGGTCTATTCAAAACTCAATTCCTATGGCCCTGCTCAGCCCTGGCTCTCACTTGCTGCTAGCCAGCTGGGGGTGGTTTAGTCTGCATAGTGCTTTGGAAAGAATTCAATTAGTTTTAATTAGTATACATGTAATCAGTTTTAACTAATTTTAAATTCTCAATTAGCTAAAACTAAGAGTTTTTACCTAGGAATTGTAGATGCCAGGCTAGGCCTCTCAAGTGAGTAGCAGCAACACCCACAGCCCCTCAGGGACATCTGAGCATTGGCCCCTGTAGGGTGGCAGGGAACCAGGCTCTATCATGTGGTTGGCAGCTTAGGGACCAATGTAACAATGGGGAGACCACCCTGACCAGTGCCCACAAGGTAGACTGTGCCAGGTGGGTCCAGTGGCCAGCAGCACCCTGCACCAGCACTTCACCCTGACATACATGCCTCCCTTCACAGGGTGCCAGGGTCTGTGGGCACTGTTGGTGGCTTTCCAGGTCCTCTTCCCAGCCTTGTGTGATCCCCGCTCCAGCTTTGACCACTGCCCCATGATCTTTAGAGGGATTTCGAAGGACATGGGGCTCTGCCCTGGGGTAGGGAGAAACAGGTTCCCTAACTCTGCAGCCCCAAACAACCTTTCAAGTCCTTGGGTTCCTGCATGAGGAAGCCTATGGCTTCCACAGAGTCTGGGGACTGAAACCAAGCCAGGCTCTGCAGCTCCCATTCTGTCCTGTCCTCTCCCCTCCTGGTCTGGCCCTGGAGACTGAGGGGAGCCATGACAGACCAGGGTGAGCAGGACTTCTAACCCTAACCCCAACTGAGATACCACATAGGCCACTGTCAGCCCTGAGGGCACCATGCAGGGACCCAGGTCCCTTCCAGGCCCCTCCAAGCCAGGAGGGTGGGCAAGGGAATGGTAGATCTGGAAGGAGCTCCTGGTGTCCCTGCAGAGGTCCAGGCTTTGGCCTCTAGAGAGGAGATGCACCCACTGCTCTTCCCTTAGTGGAGCTGACCGATGGCACTGGCACCTCCCAACACCCTCTCTCTACCAGGTGTGCCTAAACAGTGCAAATTCAGGAAAAGAGCAAAGAAGAAGCAAGCTCAAAATCCACTCAGCAATGCCACATACAAACTCAAAACTACTAAACAGTAGGACACAGCATTTGGAAAATACGAAACTGTGGAGGATGGAGTCCTGTGAGGCCTGGCCTTAAAATGGGGCAGACGTGGGGGCAGTGCCTAAAAACATAGGAAAATAAAACCTAAACACCAAGACACAATCTCACCTATCAACTTTTCAATCACAATAATCATATTTAAAATAATAGCATGTGATACTATTAAGCACAGCCAAAAGGCAGGAACAACCCAAGCTTAGGAGATAATGTGAAGTATTACAGGACCTTGAAAAGGAAGGATGTTCTGACACCTGCCCATAGGCAGGTCTCAAGGACACTGGGCTGAGTGGCATGAGCCAGACATGGGGAAGGAGCCTCTTGCTGCCTCCCATTCAAACAGGAAGAAGGGAAACTCAGGCAGAAAGCTGGATGTCTGGGGGCCTGGGGCTGGAAAGTTCTGGAGATGGATGGCGATGGAGATAGCAGGGTGATGCATAGGTCTCAGTGCTGATCTAAGATGCATGTAAGAACTATAGGTCAACGTCCTGAGAATTTTAACACAATTTTAGAGGTCATTTAGAAGATAGCCAGGCCACAAATCAGAGCACAGAACAGCTTCAAAATGAACACTTGTGTAGGCCACATTCTCAGATCTTAATTCTAAAACTAAAATACTATGAGACAAAAACTGCAGTAAAGCCTGGTGCTGGGAAGATTTCAATCCTTCCTCCAACTAAGTCCTGAGACACAGAACCTTGATCAGCAATTGCATCCTATTCTGGCCCATGGCTCAGTGGAGAGTCCTTTGGTGCCCTTCATTATTTCTTGGTTTTATTGATCAGATTAATGAAAGAACAAGTTCCACCACAGAAACCAATTAAGAACAGTAGCCATGGCCCTCCACTATCCCATGGCCATGGGCCTCAACAAGGGCCACAAGATGACTAAGAATGTGAGCAAACCCAGGCACAGCCAACATCGCAAACGCCTCACCAAACACACCAAATTTGTGTGGGATGTGATCTGGGAGGTGTGCAGCTTTACTCCCCATGAGCAGCGTCCCGTGAAGCTGGTCAAATCTCCAAGGACAAACACATCCTCAAGTTTGTCAAGAAAAGGGTGAAGACTCACATCCACACCAAGAGGAAGTGTGAGGAGCTGAGTAATGTGCTGGTTGCCATGAGGAACGCAGCTGCCAAGGACTGAGCCCCTCTGGAATAAAGCTTTGCAGAAAGTTTAAAAGAGAGAGAGAGAGAGAGAGAGAGAGAGAGAGAGAGAGAGAGAGAGAGAGAGAGAGAAAAGAAAAGAGAAAGAACAAGCAACACAGAGATCAGCAGAGATCAGAACAGGAAGGAAATATAGCATAGGCAAAAGAAAGTAAAAGACTGCACTAATGAGAAAAGCAAAAAATAATTTTACTTAATTTAAATGCAATTAAAAGCTGAGTTTTAAAAATTCAGACAACAGTTCTTCAAAAAATAAAATAATATAAAACAGAATCTGGGGTCTTTCTTTTGCCCTGGAGATGTTTACATCCAGAGAATAGCAGGGGGAAGACAGGCAGAGCTGCCAGGCCCAAAGTGGGGCAGGGAGGGTGGACTTTGCTGGCTGGGGGGCCTCCTCTCCAGCTCACAGGGTCTGAGCATCAGCGAGAGTCTGGAGAACCACAGGCCACTGCCTGGAGACAGGGTGGGTGAGAGGAGGGTCTCATGCAGCTCCGTGGGCACAGACGGTCTCAGGAAGGTGAGGCACCTTCCCCATAGGTACTAACACCAGAATGGAGACCACTGGGCACCCTGTGTGGGGAGAGTGGAGGTGAACAGTGATGTGCAGGCAACCACTTCCCACACTGCCCCCTCGTGGCTGATCTTTGAATAGCAAAGTGTAGAAGCCTAGGCCCAGGGAGAGCCACGTCCAGCAAAAAGCTTCAGGGGTCTGCAGCCTGGAGCGCAGCCCCTGGGCTGAATAGGGACAGGGGTCTCCATGCTGAGCTGTGGAAGTGTCAGGTGTAGAGGGTTATGTGACTGGAGCACAGAAAACTACACCACCCACCTCCAGGGTACAGAGTCCCAGCTACGTAGGGCCCAGGGCACCAACACTGCCATACCTGCGCCCCCTCTCTGCCTTCACCCCAGCCTGTCTTGTTGGATATCCCTGGTGCTCCACCTCATCCTGTGGCTGCTTCTGATGTTTCTCCTCAGGACTATCTGGGGCCAGCACTGACTTCCAACAGGAGAGGAAGGGTACTAAGTCCTCAAAAAATCAATTTTATAGAAGTGCAATTTATAATACACCACACCCACAGAAACATGCAGCTGGACATGCTCTGGCATGGGGACATGTCCTTAGGCTCCATGCCTGCAGATACAGGTGACCCCTGGTCCTGCCTGCCCCAGCTAGTACCACTGCCTCCTGCAGGAGAGAGCTCCTGAGGGGCCCTCATGGCCGACTCCTGCCTGCACTGTGGTGGCTTCTCACAGGATATGTCCTTCTGTCATCCTGAGCTATCCTCATTATTCACCCACCCTTATCTGCTAATGAGGTTCTGGGTTTCTGCCTGCTCTTAGTGACTACAGATAGCATCAAGGCAAACCTGGGTGCCAGCTTCTGTGTACAGGGACTTGGAGCCTGAGCAGGTGCAGCAAGCTCACAGAACTGTGTCCTACATGATGCACTGTTGAATGTGCAGGGTTTCTCTGTGCCCCTGGTAAAACTCAGAACTCCTTTTTCAGCGTCAGCCTTTCTAATGGGAGTGAGTGGGTCCTCTGTCCTGCTTGAGGATGATTGTGACCCAAAGTACATTTTCACATGCCTGTTAGTCATCTGTATATCTGTGTTAAGTGTTTTCATATCTTCAAATGAGTTATTGATTTTTCCATTTCTGGATTGTGCACATTGTTCATGTCTTCTGAGTGAATCCAAATCCTTATCAGACACAGGATATGAATATTTCTTTCCAGTGTGGCCACCTATGTGTTTTCTGGAAGCCCTTGAGGAACAAAGAAAAATCTCAGGAAGTGAACACCACTCAGTTCCCTCCTTGGCACAGGATTTTCTTCCTGTATGCCCCCCAGTTGGGGAGACACTTTCCTGTTTCCACCCATGGGGCGCCATGGGAGTTTGGCTACTAAGTGTCTCCAAGGCTAACATGTGTGGCTTGGTCCCCATGGAGGAGCCACTGGGAGGAGAACAGGCTACAAAAGGCCTGGTCATAACCCCAAACTATGGGACCCAACAGCCATGGACTGAAACTCCAAACTACGTACCACCACAAACTGTTCCTCCTTATGCATTTGTTATCTCAGTGACAGAAAATGGACACTTGCTGTACATGAGACCTTTCTGAGACAATGGCAGTCACCAGCTATCTGTAACCAGTGAGCACAGAAGTGGCAAGAAATGAAAGTTGGAGCTTAATTTTAGTTGACTTTAAATAACCAAATGTGGCTAGTATCTAATGGCCACCACACTGAGCAGCACAGGTTAGAATTTCCACAGCTCCACATCTGCCCACATTCTCTCCAGAAATCCTGGTGTGACTCTGCATTGAGGTACTTAGTGCTTTTCCAAGTGGGGTTTATGTGTGGTGCGCAGTAAGATGAGTGCTCTCTTCAGCGGTGGTGTGGGGATAGCCCCAGGCCTGCTCAACACTAGGGATGGCCCTGCCTCAGAGCCACCTCAGGCTTGCCCGCATACGCAGTCTACTGTTCTCCAGCCCTGAGACTGACAACTATCCTCCCCACTCCAGGTCACCGGCTCCTGTGTGTGTAATCAGTTGTCCACAAGTAAACAGGTCAGAGTCTTCTTGCTCTTCTCAGCATAGTTCATCTGCTATAGGTCTTCTGTATCTCCATAACAGTTTTGAATCAGCTGCTCAATTTCTACAGAATAAAATTCCTATTGAGGGGCTGGGGAGATAGCTCAGTAGAATAAGTGCTTGCCTGGCAAGTGCAAGGGCCTGAGTTCAATCCCCAGTTCTAAAAAAAGAAAAAGTCCTGTTGAGAGTTTGAATTTGCACAGAACCACACCATTCTGGGAGGATGTTTATGTTGATGGGCCTTCAGACCTATGAACAAAGTGTCTTCCCCTATTCCTGTATATTTAGATATTTATTTTCTCAGCCAGATTTCATAGTGCTTTACAAATACTAATTTTCCCCATAATGTTTCAATGTTTTTGATATAGAGCATTTATACATTTTTAATTAGCTTAATTCTTAGGCCCTTTACAATTTTTTTACTTTTTCTTATTCATCTTAATAAGAAAAAAGATGAAATAGCAATGAAACAGTTTCAAAACAAGTTAGTAGGATGG
>PVKN010007262.1:0-26916 GCA_004027915.1 Capromys pilorides
AGGAAGGAAAGGTGTATTTCCATGTTTGGCTGGCCCAAGGCTGAGTGGAACAGGGCAGAGAGCATCCAGTTCATGGCGGCAGAGCAGCAACAATTACAACAGAGGCAACCGACCAACCAGGGCGGCAGAGAGCAACAGAGTGAATCTGTCTCTCTGTCTCTTTTCATATTGCGTTCAGGCTCTCTATCTTAGCCTATCCGCCTTAGGCCACACCCATAATCCCAGAAGGACTCAGACCCATATTCCCATCAGTATTGAAACATATAATCCCGGTGGATCATGAGTCAAGTCTCAAACTCTAGAAGTTCCCACCCCATGATTGCATGAGGCTTTGGGGGGACAGCTAGACATAAACCACAATATTGTATGTGTGTGTGTGCATGCACATACACACGTTAACTTTTTAAATCAATAATTTGTAAATGGAAACAAGTTGATCAAGTAATATTATGGATGCAGTAAGAGCAGAATGGATTCATCTGTGCTGAGGAGTGGGCATTGTTTAGATTCTAGCAGTGCAAGCTCCCAGTGCTAACAAACATTATTGCTGTACACAGCGGGTGCTCTTAGACTGACCTCAGGCATCCAGGAGGAAATTTAGGCTATTCACTCACCAGACCTGCACAGAGCTCTTCCAGCGAGAGCACAGGACTCCGGGTGCTGAGCCACTCAAGCCAAGATCCCCACCCTTCGCACTTCGTTTGTGTCTTCTCAGTTTTCCTGAGCAGAAGGGTGGGAGACATCTGGAAGTGATCCCAGCCCCCGCGCAGTCTGCACCGAAGCCTGGGGCTGTGGCACACCCAGCCCCTGAGGCTGACGTGGACCTGCCTGCTTCTCCTGCTCAGCTGGTGGCACTGCTAGGAGTGAGAGGCAGTGGCCGCAAGTGTCCAGTGCTCAGACCTAGGTTTCGTGGCGTGGTCCTGAGTGCCCCAGCCCTCGCCACGTTCAGGTTTTGATAGGGTTTGCCGTGGAGGAGGAATGGAGTCCTGGGGTCCACGCCCCCAGGAGGCAGCTCTTGCCTTCCTCCAGTTTCCTCATCCGTAAGACAAGCATGTCCTCTGTGTTTCCCCGAGTTGCTGAGAGAATTAATGAGTGGAGCGCTGTCCTCTTTCATTCTTTGCAGAGACATGTGTTGGTAGCTCTGTGTGCGCGTTTGTGTGGGACAAGAGTCGCAGGTGTGCACGGCGTGCAAGCGGCAGGTGAGTGCGCCAGGCAGGGAGGCCTTGTCCACTGCGGCCGCCTTAAACCTTAGGGCGCCTGCATGGGCCACAGTTTGTACCCACTCTCGATGCATGTGCCCACCTCGTGACACAGTGGTGTGTGTGTGTGTGTGTGCGCGCGCGCGCTCATGCACCTGCAGAGCTTGATGTTCCCATATTAAAGCTGTGGCAGAATAGCATAGTCACTTCAGAGTGTTTCATAGAAAACATTCCTTTAGGCATTAAAATGTGCTAACGTGAAACTGAAGGACATAGGAACAGATCTTGTTACTTTCAGAGCTTGACAACTACAACACAATGGCTTGGCTTTCCGTCCTATGTTAAAGCACATTATTTATGGAAAGGTCTTAATACTGCCATGGGATGAACTTGAGGCGGAATGATAGTTATGTGTTTGTTTAACGAGTTCAAAATGTTAGATGTTAGTTCAAAATGGAGAGGAGGTGTTCAGATTGTTGAAATCCCACACGCGATTATCTTTCCCTTAGCCAGTCCTGAGTGCTGAAAACCCCGAGTGGTGTGCTCCAGTTGTCACCACACCTGTGGCTTTCTGTGAAGTCTCTCGCTCACGGTCCTTACTGATGAAAGGGAAACCAGACTGTGGGGCCAGGATCGAGTTCACGTGGGGCTGGGGAGGCTGACGCAGGTGATGTCCACACCACACTGGAGGAGTCAGCGCCATATCTGAGGTGGTGAACTCAACCCCTGGGAGGACAGCAGCCAGCGTGGGCTTCCGTAATGAGAATGCAGGGAGACGCAGGGAGGAGGAGGCAGGGCTGGCGCTGCGGAGGGCTGCAGGGAGCTCCTGCCCGCAGAGCAGTGCAGAGGAGGGGCGCTGTCACGCCGCCGCTCCTTCCCCGCAGCTCCACCGGCAGAGCCTCTGCCCTCCCCACGGCTCCCCACCCAGGCCGGGCAGATCGGAGTGTGAGCTGGATTCTAGGTGTCTGTGTGACCTCGCCCAAGTCCCTCCGCTGCTCCAGCCCTCTCCCTGCACGTCTGAGGGGTCCAGGTCAACCTGCGGATTCCCTCTGCAGATGCTCGCCTGTGCACTCCTCTATGCCAGCTCTAAGAAGGCCGTCAGAGAAAAGACAAAGGCCAGCAAGCCTCCTGCTCTCCAGGAGCTTCATGCTGGACAGGAGAGAGAGAGAAGAAGAACGTAGAAATCAAATAAATACAAATCGCATGAGGTATTTGGAGGGGAGAGTACCCCACACTGAAAGTTACGCCTGAGGATGCTGAATGTGGGGAGGAAGCTCTGTGGACAAGGATACAGCCTGTGGGACGGTCTTCAGGGAGCCAACGGCGGGCCAGTGTCACGTGGGATGGTGAAAGCCACTCAGCATAGAACTGTTCAACCCCACACGGTTGCTGTACACATAACTGAGAGAACCAGTGTCGAGGCAGTGGGCTCACAGCCCCCGTAAACGCTCACAGAGCTGCTCCTCCTTCACCTCCACGCTCCTTTCTTCTCCCCTTTCCTCCTCCATCCCTCCTCCTTTTCCCCTTCCTCCCTTTCTTCCCCTCCTGCTCCTCTTGCTCCCCTTCCTCTCACATCCTACCAATGCTCCTGCAACTCTAGCTACTGCCTTGGAGACACGAGAGTGGAGAGGCAAACACACTCATCTCAGCTCAGTTCACTGGGCTTTGGGTGGGCACCTGGCATCCAGGCCCTCGAGCCGGCGCTCCTGTTGGCTCTTAAATTGCGAAAAGCCAAATGTGTTCGCCAAGTGAGCAGAGTGGACCATCAGATAGTCCAGGCTTTGCCCGAAAGTCGCAGCACGTCACTGATGCATCACTGCTGAGCTCCTCTGTCTCTTCCAGCGTCCCACAGACACGTGCCTGCACCTCACTGCCAGGGAGAGAGCTCTGTCCTCTTTCTCATCCATCCCTTTCTCCTCCCCTCACTCCCTTTCTCACCTCACCTTCGATGGGGTAGGAGCATCTCGGAGGACATTGGGAGACACTTTGAAGGGACAAAGCCTGTCTGGTCCTGGTGGCTGAAGCCCTGTGATGTCCCTGGTGCCAGCCAGAGAGGGCTGGAGAGTCCTGCACATCTGGGCTTTACAAGGCTAGCGCCAGTCCTTCTGGCTGACAAGCACTGGGTGTGACTCCTGCAAGGCTAAGGAGAGAGACGCTGGGGCCCAGTGGGCTAGCAAGAGGCAGGGGCAGGGAAGTGAGCTGCGGCTGTGGCTGAGGCGAGCGGCTCGACGCTGCTCTGAGTGTGTGCATGTGCGAGTGTGCGCGCGCGTGCGCGCGCGTGTGTGCGTGTGTGCACGTGTTTTTTTCCTAAGCTCTGGGCGCTGCACGTCCACCCTCAGCCTCCCGGTGCTTTCCTGTCTAGACACTGAAGGTGTAACCTGGGGTGGAGTGCGTTTGCTCATGCACTGGGACTTTGCGCCCCCTGCTACCCGTCCTCAGGCTCCGGGTTGCTCTGAAGCGGAGCAGGCACCTTGTCCTCTCACGCTTTCTAAGATAATCAGTGTCGTAACCTGGGCCCAGTCATTCACCTCCCTTGAGTGCCAGAGACCAAAATAAATCCCCAACTCTCTCTCCCTTTGCTGCTGTCTCTGGTGATCTACAGCTTTGCTCCTGACAAAGAAGAATTGCTTTCAGAATGGGTAAAATTTTCCAGCAGGGAGTTCCATTGTTTGTAGTCTGACTGGAAATACACTCAGGTAGAAGAGAATGGAAATTTTCTGCATTTTCCATAAAGTATAATCATGTCCAGCAGGAATGAGACTTTGTACAGTTAACAACTCCAACGATTTTTCCCTGGAAATAAGGCAACAGCTCTCTTCTTGGAACTAATTGGATCGAACAAGGAATATTAATAAAAGTGCTATTAATGTTCCTGGTTAGTTTGTGATTCACAGTGTAGAGCAGTGGGTGGGCGGAGGACGGGAAGCTGGGCTGATTAATGCTCCTGCAGGGCTCCTGGTCTGCAGTGGCATTGGGGAGGGCACGGGGCCTGGGCTGGCAGCACAGCCCGCGCATCAAGGTGTTCTAGCAGGAGCCCGGGAGAGCAGGGGGCTGGCAAGAGGGGAAGGGGGGCCGGAGCCCAGCAGCACCGCCGCACCCCACTAAGAGGCTCTGTGTGCCGACAGCCTGCTCTCCTGGGGAGGGAGCCATGGCATGTGGCATTTGCCAGTTTGCACATAGAGTCCCTCGTGGACAATTCCAGGCTACCAGGACAGCACCTCTGAGCTTGGCACGGGCAGAGGTCTGCACACTGATGGTCCTCCAGGGGCCACTCCTGCCAAGGGCTCCCTGGGGACAAGGACCTTGGCTCTCCTTGGGCCCGTGCCCACCAGTTACAGGCTGTCCTTCCCCCCTCATTACCCACTTGCACAGTCAGCCACCTTAGCGGAGGCTGTGGGTGCCTGCTGTATCTGTGTGCCTTATTCTACTTTCCAGGCCGCCTGAGCTCCAGGGACGGTTCTCCCACACAGGGGGGCGTCTGCTGGCACTCCCCTCGTGCCCAGCCAGGGCTTCACTCCCTGGGACAGAAATGAGAGCGCCCCTGGAGTGGCTGGGATCAGGAAGGAGGGGATCTGGGTCCCCTATTTACATACCCAACATTCCCAACACTTTCCAGAAGACTTGTTTGAACCCCCACGCTTGGGAAGACAGATCCGCAGCTGCTACAGGAGAAGCTTTTCTCAGGTTTAGCCTAGGAGGGCTCCCTGCTATGTGCCATGCTCCCCTGGGGGGAAGGGGTGCTGGGGGCGGGGCAGCAGAGGTCCTGTCCCAACTGACCTGTGGGATTTATTTCCCAGGTAGTGCGGGTTCTGAAAACCCCATGAAGCTATGTGTGACTTCTATCTTGAGTACTGTGGGCAGACATGGTGGTCAGTTTCCAAAGCAAGACAAACAATCCATCAGACCTGTTAACACCAAAGACCTCCAGAGACCAGCAGCCGACAGGCCTAGTGTCCACAATGTGGCCCTGGATGGTGGTGACCTGCGGCACTGCTTCTATCCACTGTTGGCATCCGGCATCACCTGGTGTCATCTGGTGACATCAGGACCTAGCAGAGCCACACTTGGCTGGTTCAGTTTCTATCTGAATCAAACAAAGGACCCCAGTTGACTGGCGACATGTCCGGGGGCTGCAGTGGGCTTCGTAGAGTGAGGCCGCTTCTAGCCATTGTTGGAAGTCAGTGATGGAAGCCCGGGCCTCTGCAGCTCTGCAAGCAGTGCTGATGGGGTGGGACATGGCTTCTCCCAGGTGCCCTGAGGATCGGGCCAGCCGCCCAGGGCAACCTCCCGTTCACGCCCCGCTCAAAGCCCTGGGCATTGTCCCTCCCTACCCTGCTCCTCATCTTCCCCTCCTCCACCAACTTCTTGAGCCAAATTCTTGTCTCAGCTTCTGCTTTGGAAAAGGCAACTGAGGCAGTTAGCAGGCACCAGGGAGTGAGCCCCTGTTACCTCCCAGGCTCTGTCCCTGAGACTGGGCTGTCCCGGGGCTAATGAAGGCCTCTCGCCTCCCTGGTCCTGTCTGCTGCCGCTCTGGGTTCCAGGCTCTCTCCAAAATCCCGTCCCTTCTTCACTGGTGCAGTGGGATGTGCAGAGCAGCAGGCTGGGCAGGAGGCTGGGAAGCCAGCTGTCTTTGCTTCCCGGGACCACGCCCATAGCATCTTCTGTCCATCATTGTGTAGACAATTCCGGGTGGCTCACAAAGAAATGACAATGACAGTGATCATGGTGGCGGGGCTGACAGTAATAAAATAATCCTAGGTGGCTCTCTGGGCCTGTCTCTCAGGTCATGTTACATGCATCTTTAATCTGCTCAACAACCCTGTGAAATCAGAGCCCAGGCTCTCATTTGAGAGATGAGGAACCCGAGGTTGCACAGCGCGACCCGTGGGCCCGACTTCCGAGCGCGTGAAGCAGTCGCGGTTGAGCTCAGATCTGACTCTACTGTCTGCGCTTCCTCCCAACCCTCCGGGGTGTGGGTGGGGGTGCCTGGGTGGAGGTTCAGCTGGAGCACAGCTCCGAGGGCCGCGAGAAGCCCCGCTTCCGGCTCTCAACCGAGGGCGAAGGAGGCTGCGGGAGGCCCCGATGGCCTGATCCCACCTAGGAGACACGGCGGCCGGGTCTTCTGCCTCCTGCAGCCTCACAGGCCAGGGGAGGGAGTAAGGAGCGAGGCAGGGTCAGCGCAGCCCGAGAGAGCAGCCACGCCAGTTCCATCTGACAGGTCTCTGCCTAATTGCCAGCCGCTGCGCACAGCCCGAGGTGTTGGCTTTCAGTTCTTGGTCTCCATCATTCAACCGCTTCCACATCCAGCAGCTGAAGCCTCCCTCCGTCCCTGTACTGGGAGAGTCACTGCTGCTGCCTCCTCCTCCTCCTCAGCTTGGGCTGACGAGCCATTTAGCTCCAGAACCCAAAGCACGTCTCGTTGATAGGAGCTGACTACTTCAACAGTGGCCCGGAAAAAGTGGGAGGCGCACGCTGTCGGGCACCTGCCTGCGGAGGACTTGACGGAGGTGCTGCTCCGCGCCCGTGCCCCCACGAGCCCCTGGAAACTGCTGCTTGCTGTCTATGATTTGTGTCTCATTCTTCCTCCTTCAGCTGTTCTCTCCTGTGGAGAATTGGGTTGTTCTGAAGAAATGGCCCGCAGATCTCAGTCTTCACTTCAGGGTTGCTGCATAGTTGGGCAATGTTTTGACACAGCCTTTGTGAACCACCCGCACAACCCTAAGTGAGACTTGTGTGTGGAAATGAGCACTGCGTACTTTCCCCAGAAAGTGCTGTCGTGTTTAACTTGAGGATACTGAAACTACTGTTAGAAAGCTTTCACTGAGGCCCATGTGGGTTTGTTTGCTTCTTTCTTTCTTTCTTTTTTTTTTTTGCTTTTCGTTTTTCTTTTCTATGGTGTGAAACTGTCTGTGTTCTGGGTGGCTCCAAGAACCCCCCCAGACTATATTTCCTCTCACGCTGTGGAAAAGTCAGCATTACCTTGGACTTTTGTCGGAGTCCCTTTCTGGTTCTTGTCTCGGCCCAGGAAGTCTAAACTTATATTCCTAAAAACCTGTTATTGGAATTTTACTAAGTTAATTTTAATCTACCACTTGCAGCGCAACCCATGGCGATAACAAAGACACTAAAACATATTTATACAATTAATGGGGAGCCAAGGGGCCCTAGGTCCAACCATGAAAGCGGCTTCTGGAACCAAAAGGACGACCCAGGGCTACACTCGGGCTTTATTTGTTGGGGAGTGGGGAGTGGCTTGTGAAATGGAATTTTGGGAAGAAGGTGAGCTCCGAAGGGAATTGTGGGAAGAAGGTGAGCTGTGAGCCGGGCTAGGTAGGAGGCCTGCATTCACCTCCGCCATATTTAGAGATTTACAAAGGAAGTAATTTGCATTATGCTATTGAGATAGCATCTGATATTTTGAGGGTCTGGTGCTTCAGCTCTAACATGTAATCTTTTACGCCCCAGGAAGTCATAGCCTCTGTCTCAAGGCTCGATCTCAGCTGACACCGTGGAGCATTGGCTTTTTGTCCTGTTATCAGGGAAACACATGTGCCAGCTTCAAAAATTAACACCGACACCTTGCTAGACCATTACACACTGCTTAAGGCCAATTGAAAGGATAATGAAAAGTCCTAGCCAGCTCTGTACATTTCAGTATGAGGGAATAGGGTCAGGCTCAGTCAAAATGGAGACAGTTGCTTTTCTTTTAGGAGAGCTGTTCAGGCAGTCCTCCACAGGATTTGTGTGTACTCTTCCCAGATAAAGACAGCCCTGAAGAACCAGTGCGTAGCACCTCACCTGGAGGATCTGACCAGGCCCCACCCAGGGAGGATGCCAAACATTCACATAGCCAAAGGAGCGTCCTGTTCCTTTCTTACACCTGTAGCTTGGGGATTGGACCACTTGGCAAAGCATTTAAAGGTAGCAGAAAATCTGACCTCTGGTGGCTTAAGCAAATTGGAGTTTATTTTCCACCACCTCAGGCTGTCTGTCTAGAGCTGGGTGTCTGCAGGTGTCCATAATGTCTGGGCCAGCATCTCTGTGGCACTTACAGGTTTAGCCTGATGGTCACAAAGTGGCTACTGTGTTCACAGGCATGCAGCTGTGCAGGGCACTAGGAAGCACATATTCCTGAGGTCTGCAGGAGCGGTCCTCAGTGACTGAGGGCCAGGGATCATAGCTGAGCCGTTGGCCAGTATCCACCACAGGGACCACTGGAGAAAGATGGAAAGTGAGACAAGCGCCTGGAGTGTTGCATGAAGAAGACCAGCAGTCAGGCCCTTGGGGCTCTGGCCATTTCTCCACCCTCCATGATGCATGGCTCTCAGGTGTGATATATAGTGGCCTACATTTAACTCTTGTGTTTGGATTGAAATTCACATGTGTGCCTGAGCTATATTTTTCTTTTACATAAGGTCTGGCATAAATCTTTAAAAGCCATGGTTGAAATGGTAAAAATGATTTGACAATAATTTTCATTACTTGAAAGAAGACAATGAATGATGAAGCATTCAGTTTTCATATGCAGTGGTTACAAAGAAATGGAGAATGAGTGGCAGCAGAGTGGTGGACATTGCTCACGATCGTTCAGAAAGGAAAAGTAAAGTAAGTTTCAAAGTATAGTGTGTGTTACGTTGTAAAAGAAAATATATAAGTATATGCATTATGTCTTTTTACAGACATTGAGACAATCTAGTTGTTACCACTGGGGAGTAGAATTTGGAGTTAAAAATCTCAGTATGAAATTACCAATAAGCATGTGTACCTTTGGAAACTAAAAGAAAAAAAAAGATTTTCTTAAAAGTGCAAATTTAGACAATTTCTAGGTAATTTTAGCCAAGTGAATTCAGGCTTCTTATTAGATGGCTATGCCATTTTGAAGTCTCATTAGGAAAAAACAGTAAAATCAAAGAAACTCGTGTCCTTTTACAGTTGTCTCTATTAATTTTAAAAATATTTCTATCCACATAGATCATAAGTAGCACATTTTGATTTGCTTATGTACTCTTTTGGCAAAGCCACTCTTTAGAATCCTGGGAAGCACATTAAATTCTGCCAAGGGGACCCAGGACTCAAATCTAATGGCAGTCATTAGTGGAGTAAAAAGTGCCATTTATCTGTCATCTGGCCAAATGAGGCAGTTACTTCTGAAGCCCCCAGCCCTCGTTCTCTGTCCGTGTCATCACGGAATAGTGAGATGAGATGCCACGCAGCAGGGCTTCTCCCTGACGCCTGGCAGTGCTCCTCACAACCTGCTCAGATGGACCCTGGTGGAGCAGCCTGCCTCCCGCAGGACTCGCCGCCTTTTCCTAAGCACTCGCGGGCTGCTTGCCTTTTTCTGTGCACTGCCTGTGAGTGTTCCCAAGGGCTCGTGTGTTAGGGGCCTGGTCCTCTGCGCGATGATGTTGGGTTTTGGAAGCTTGGGGAGGTGATGCCTGGGGCAGTACCAGGGCTGCTAGGGTCATCACCTTGCCAAGAGGCTGAGGATGGCACTGTGGCCCTTGGTTGTCTTCTCAGAGGGCTGTTATGAAAGAGCAAGGCCGACTGCTTGATCTCGGGCTCTGGTCTCGCACCACGCTCCCCTCCTCACACCCCCTGCCAGCCACGGTGGACATAGCTGGGGCCAGGGGGCGGGTGAGTCTCACTGGCTCCCTCTGAAACTATGAGTTAAATGAAACTTTTCTTTATAAAGTGTCAACCTCAGATATTTTGTAATAGCAAAGCAAAATAGACTAATCATCTCGAGTAACCGAATCTGAGCTCCTTAAAGAGAGTCACAGAGAATTGTCTTAACTTCGCTCTTATGTCAGACAGAAAAATGAGCAAGACAGGCTCACAGCACAGTGCCTGCTCCGTGGCTCAGTACCCACGTTAGGGTGCGCTGGCGGCAGCTCCTCCCTCCCGGGGCCACTTTCACCATAGAGTTTTGTTCTAACTAAAGGTAAGATGCAGTCTTCAGCCCCACTCTCCCTTTTTTTTTCACAACAGGCCTCAGCTTATGATGTCCCATATTCTCTGACTAAAAAAAAAAATGAAGTCCCAGTTGTGGCTCCGCTGTGGTTGATTTCACGGTAGTTGGCATGTCTGCTTCAGCATTTAAACATTTCATCAACTAGATTTAGATTTATACCCTTGGTGCCATTTAGAATACCTTAGTGTTACTTTGGAAAAAGATATCGATCCCTAATCAATTGTCTGCATTTAGTTATCGTCTCTTCCCTAGACCGGAAGAGTCTTGAGGCAGAGAAGTCTCTTGCATCCATTCTTCTTTCATTTTTAACTCCAGTCTTACCTCAGTGAAAGCATGGAACGGTGGCCGTTGATGTGGGGAGGGGGCACGTCACCAGCATAGTCACACACGACACTTGGGATCAGGAGCAGCAGCCGAGGCTTAGTCAGAGCCACTTATTGTCAGAGGAATCTGAAGCATGCAAGTAATCGTGCATAGAGATGCACGCATCTCTCCAGGCACCGTTGCTCTTGAGCACCCTCTGGCAGATTGTCCCCGGTGCCCAGCCGTCCAACTGTCACGATGTCGGTTGGCTCCTTCCGATTCCGGCCCTGGAGTCGGTGCCCAGACCTCTGGCACATGGCGCAGAGCCACCAGATCCCCCTCTGGTCATAGCCCTTGCACTGAAGTGAGCGTTTAATGGAGAAGATGCACACCTAAAGTAGGCAACGACGGCGGGGGAAGATGACGTCATCCACGGTATTCCCAGTGCCCTGGCAGGAGCGCTAGAGGAGCAGCTGAGCGTGCGCTCCTGAGGAACACTTTCTGTCTTTAATGATGGTGGTGATGGCTTCTGTTTCCACGTGAATGCAGTGGTGCACGTGGTGCTCTGCAGAGCTGACTCCCCTGGCTTGCACAGCCCTGTGAGGCAGGTGACGTTGGTATCCCTGTTTCAGAGCCAGGCAAGCCAGGCATTTGAGGGGTTAAGTGACTTATGCGAAGTCATGCAAACATAGAGTGGTAGTTTATTTTATTTTGTTCATGTATTTAGTACAGGGTCTACTGGATCTCACTGTGTATATCAGACTCATAGTAATTCTCCTGTTTTCAGCCTGCTAAGCACTGGGATTACAGGCACGTGCCACCATACCCAGTCTCAGTCACTCTCAGTGTGCCCTGGGGGTGGGACTGGCATAGCAGGCCAGGGATCAAATCCTGTCCGCTACTCTCTGCCTAAGCAGGCGCCTTAGTCTGCTAAGCTATCTGACTGGCTCTCAGAGTGGTAGTTTAAACTAATGAGCTCCAAGTTACAGTAGAAGAAACAACATGCAGCTGCCGTCAGTATTAGAGAATACCAGAAGGCAAACTCAGTAGTTTACAAATTATTAAGAAGAACAGAGGCTTGCCAGGTAGCTCAGTTGGTTAAAGCACATGATTTGGCACTCTCAGGCACGGGGGGGCTGCAGTTCAATCCCCACCCCCACATGCCTTAAGGTAGCCTCAGGCAGCCAAAAAAAAAGAGCAAAGCAAAGACTTGTTTTTTCCCTTATGATTGCTGCCAGGCCGGGGGCAAAGAGCAGAGCAGAATTCTCTTCCTAAATGGGTTTTGCTAAGAACGAGCAAGAAATGCTAGCGCATCACCACTGTGCAGCCCGTTGGGAGTTCAGTGTTTGCAGCAGTCCTCTCAAACGTGCATGTTGACGCTGTGACCTCGAGGGTGCCTGCATGTGGAAATGGGGCCCTTAGGAATTCATTAGGATTAGTTAAGTTTGTGAGGCTGGGGCTCCGACACCAGAGAGCCCCCCTCTCCCTCGCCCCTGTGTGTTTTCTGAGCGCCCACACGGGTGGAAGCCATGCTCAAAGCACAAGAGACGCCACAAGCAAACCTCCCGCTGGGACCTTGCACCTGGCTTCCTGTTGTCCAGAGCTGCGCAGCAGGAACCGCTGCTGCTACCGCCATCCAGTCTGTGGCATTTTATTGCAGTAACCGCGGCTGTCTAAGACACATCTCTAATGAGTCAATAAATCTAGGCACAAATGCCTGCTTCCCCAAAAGAGAAACAGGTAGAAATCATGTGGCTCTAATGAGATGCTGTTGGTAAAGAAACATCAACAAAAAGTTAAACCTGAAATCTGAGTAATCCTCTAGGTACAACTGTCAACTTCAAAAAATAAAGCAGAGAGAACATGTAAAATAACGCCGTAGGGGTGAAATCAGCAAACCCCAGACTCTGAGATACTCTCCAGAGGAAAGCATGTTGCTTATGCAAGGACAGAAACAGACTACAAAATGTACAGGAAAGTATGGACTGGTGGGTGGGGTAGGAACGGAGCAAGAGGGCTGGGAGGTGGAAGAGCCTGTAGGTTAAACGGCACTGCAAAGCGCGCACCCCAGTCACGCTGCATGATTTTTTTTTTTTTTTTAAATTCAAGAAAGTTGTAAGAAAAATCAGGAAAGGAAAGCATCTAAAAATGTGGGGCTGGCCTCGCCCAGGGCCGGCCTGATAGCTCAGCTCATACCTAAGCGCCTGCTCAGGCAGAGGGTGGCGGCTGGGGTTCAATCCCTGGTGTGTGGTGCTGGCCCCACCTCTGGGGCATGATGAGACAGCGATTGAGACTGGGCGTGGTGGCGTGCCTGTGATCCTGGTGCTTGGGAGGCTAAAAACAGGATGATCACTACCAGTCCAGTCTACATAGTGAGACCCTGTATTCCCTGCACCAAATACAGAACAAAAAAAGTGTAGGTGCCCAGTGATACTGAATTATTGCATATTTTATGTGTCACATGGCATTGTGACATTTTTGTTTTCAGTACTTTTGAGGGACACACTGATTTATGTATGTGAGGGATGAGATCTGCTTTGGGGACACGCAGGGAGGGATGTAATGAAGGTGGCCGCGCTTGCGAGTGTGTCCCTGTGGTGCTGGGTGGTGAGGGGCAGTGGCTCGCAGCCCTGCGCTGTGTTTCCTTACATATGTTTGATAATTGTCTTTCTTTCTATCTTTCTTTTTTTTTTGCGGAACCGAGGATTGAACTCAGGCCCTTGTGCCTGTCAGGCAAGCACTTATTCTACTGAGCTGTCTCCCCAACCCCTGTTTGATAATTTTCCATCACTTAAAGGTTTCCAAAATAAATAAATAAATAAAGGTTTCAGCAGGGCTGGGGAGATAGCTCCATGGCACAAGTGCCTGCCTGGCAAGTGCAAGGTCGTGAGTTTGAACCCCAGTCTCAGAAAATAAAATAAAATAAAATAAAGGTTTCACAAATTGAGATCATGTTACAAAGTAACCTAGGTGTGAGTATCTATGTATAGGGCAACTTCTGTGTTTTTCGTTTAATGCATAAAATGTAAACAGTTTTCATTTTTTAAAAGCATACTTTTCAAAATCCTAATCAGGATAACAAAGAGGAATATTATGGATAGGTATAAGGTCCAAGCCCATTCTCTTATTATAAGATTGTAGCACTTACAAGAAAATATATTGTTGAATAACAATTTTCATCCTAATAATCTTTTATTGATTGTTCTACAGACCCATTTAGTTCTGCCTCGTTATGAGGGAGCGGCTTTTTCTCATTATGTTTCAATCAGATGAAAAACGTCACCAGAGCCTAAAGGGTTATACATTCCATGAGGGGGCCATTATTGCTTCAGCAAGAAGAGAGCGATCCCCGCCGCCTTCCAGTAATGTCTTTCTATTGATTAAATCCAGGGAGCAATAAGATATATCAAATGACTTGCGATTTAATATATTGGTTTTAGTTTCTAAGTACCAGTGGTAAGTGGAGTTGATACAGACTGCAACGATCAGTGGAGATGCACGCATTATCCCATCAACCCTGCGCTGCAGGACGGACAGCGGGCCGGGGGGCGTCTGCTGACTGCGGCACAGGAAGACACCACGACCTTTTCAAAAGTGTTCCCCTCTCCTTTAGATTCCCACACTAGCCCTTCACCACTTTCTAGCATGTCTAGGAAGACTAATGCACTCTCACATCATTGTATTTGCTCATGGGAAACAAAGACAATAACTGTAAAAAAACAGAGACGTAATTCTAACGGGAGACATCAGCACAGACTTGAGAAAACTGAAAGATGCGAGGGCAGAGGTGGCAGTGGAAAGTGGCTCCAAGGCGCGTGCTTCATGAATGCCAGGGAGAGTTCTTTCTCTGCGAGAGAAGAAAGGAGTCACGTGGCGTTCCAGGGAGCCATGGTGCATTAGAAAAGAAAGTCGAGGCTCTTACAGGGAAAGTTGTAATCTTCACCAAAAATGAAGAAGCTTGACCAAACAGTGCACGCAGGCAGATCAGGAGATTAAGACATGAGGAACTAGGGAAAAAGTGGGAATGTGGACTTCGTTAAGGAAAAGTAAAACAAGAGGTACACAAGGACGTGAGGCCATTCCACTGTTCTCCTTTGAGGCCCAGAGTTACGTCTCAGTGCCGTACTGCTGTACCGTGACCAGGGCTGCACTCATGCTGGGACGATAGGTTGAGGCCCTGTTTCTTTTCTTTCTTTTTAAAAAAACAAAAACAAAAACTGACATGCCTGTCAAGTCATCTCCTCAATGAGAAAACTCCAGAAAGAAAGGCAGCAAAAATAAATTTATTATTTTATTTATTTGTGGTACCGGGGATTGAACTCAGGATCTTGCCCTTGCCAGGCAGGCACTTTTTCTACTGAGCTATCTTCCCAGCCCAAAAGTGAGTTCAAAAGCAGAGGCAAATATTAGGGAAAATCTGTAGGTCAAGGTTAGAGGTCAGCATGACACAGCGCCATCAGAGGAAACACACTGAGCAGCTTGGGACAGACGTTTCGTGGGAAGGTGTCGAGTCCATGCAAATGTATCTCTTCTCAGTCTACAGAGGACAGATCTCACAATTTTACAGCAAATGGAGGGACAGAGAGACAGTCCAGGGAGCAAGGTTCAAGCCCAAGGAAGTAAATCTGGTGTTAGATGAAAGGCCAGGGGGTAAGACACAAGGGGAAGGAGGCAGGAAGAGCGCGACAACAGCAGGTGAAGATGGACTCTGGTAACTGGACAGCGGCGTTTCACGGTGTGGGCTCATGTTGGGAGTAAAGCAACGCGGTTTGGAGCAGCACATCGCAGTGACCATCTGGGGAGGCCCTAGGGGATGGCATGAGGAACCCGTTTACCTTTTGGGAAGCTACTGCGAGCTGTGGATCTGTTCCCCAGAAAATCCTCCTCTGTACAGGTATTTAAAAATCATCACACAGCTTGGTGGATTCAGCGATCCCTTAGAGATGGGTGGCAGAATGACCTCGTGACCCAGCCACCTCGCATGAGCAGCCTCTTACTGAGAAGCGCAGCCTACAGGTAGCACAGCTGGGGAGAGACTCTGGGGCCTCCCGTTCAGATCCATGGCCTCTCACTCACCCACCGCTGTGCTTTGGGCAGTGCCGTTTCCAATATACTTGCCAAGTCTAACTCTCCCACTTAAGCCTCTGGTTCCAAATTTTCTCCATTATTACTGTTGTTATTGTTATTGGTACTGGGGCTCGAGCTCAGGACCTCGTGCTTTCAAGGCAGGTGATAATGCCCTGAGCTATCTCCCCAGCTCCAGTATTTACCATAAATCATTTCCTTAGCATTATATCACTATTTAATGTTTTAAATTATTTCTGTGTACCTTAAGATTCCATCTATTAGGAAGATCTAGAGTCTGGATTTTTCGAACCAGCCTTCTCCTTAGAAAGGAGCTAAATTGAATGAAAACTGCTTGTCTGGAAGGTAAGCTCTAGAATATTCTGTGATAGTGTGATTTTCTCTGCATCCTGCTTGTTCCCTGGGCTACAGAAGAAACTGGGAAAGCCATTGGCACGGGTGAGACCTTAGTAGCTACGTGTGGCATAGAATGGCTTTCTAATCCAGCAACCTGGCCTTTGAGGGGTGGGGAGGCACAAGGCACAAGGCACTGACCTTCCATGGCAACTGAACCACGTGCTGGGGACCAGAGGAGCCAGATGGGAACACAGAGTCCAGCCTCCACCTGCCTCCCCGACAGCACCATTTTGCTCCAGGGAGATGAAACCAGGGGCCATGAAACCATGCAAGCCTCAGGTGTCCGACTCCCTCAGCAGAGGTGGGGTGGCAGTGTGCCCTTGGATGGACACCCACAGAGGTGCTCGGAGAGTGATTTCCAGTCTAATGTCCTCACCTCTTCCTAGTCACGATAGAGGTAAGAGGATGTGGTCACTGCAAAGAGAAGTCTCAGCTCACTGTATGCCAATGCACCGTTTAAGAAAGCTGCTTCCTCAGGACTTCTGTCACCAATGACAGAAGCTGGTAATCTGTGTTTTGGAAACAAAGCATAGCTCAGCGGCCCAGATTATGGGCTAATGCATGAACTCAGGCCCCTGAATTCAGAGTGTGATTTGACATACGGCTTTCCCTGGGATAGTCTTTTTCTAATGATTTTATCAGAGGTATGTGAACTTGTTTTCTAAAAATAAAAACTGTTTTAAATGTAAATGTTTGTTGACTGCAAGTATTGTATGTATGTATGTATGTAAATAGCTGCTTCTCTCCTTGGGTTTAAAATCTTGTAGGATTAATAAGTAATAAACAAGTAAATATCAAATTATGACAAAGAAAATTAAGATGCAAGCTATGTTTTTCTCATAGGCATTAAATAGCAGATACGAGCGATACTGGGATCTTCTCAGCAATGGTGCATAGCAGAATTTCCACTGCATAGAGAGCACTCAGGTCTGAGTGACTGGAGTGAGCTTCAGTTGGACAGAAGGAGCATCTGAGTGGAGGGCCACCCCAGGCAAGAGCTGTGCTGAAAGGAAGGCTGCAGTGGGTGAAGCGGACACTGCAACGTGAAGCTGAGGGCCCAGGCAGGTCCTCGTAGAAGCCTGTACCGTGCCAAGAGCAATTACTCATTTACGAATCGCTCCACAATAGCTATTCATGGCAAAATACTTGTAATCAAAAGAATAACATATCTTGAGGGCATTCATTATGCGACAGCCCCTGCTTCCGGTCTGTCATCTCAGGCGATTTCCCAGACACGCTTGCAAGATAGGCAGGTGCTGGCTCTACAGCTGGAGGAGCCGAGGCTTACCCCATGGTGATTTCTGTAATATCTGCAGCCAGCAAACGGGCAAGCTTGGGTCGGGCCCGGGTCCCTATGCTCTGAGCTCTGAGTGGAACCCAGAGACACCCTTTCTTTCTTGAGTGGCATCTGAGCCTCAGAATGGCCAGAGGCAAACAGCAGCGAGAGTGGGGATGCCCGGGAAGAGGGCCCTTTGGGTTCTGCTTAGTATCACCTTTGGATCTGGCAGGTGCCAGCCCGGAATCCAGATACCTAACAAACCCAGGGCTTGCAGGGGCAGGGGGAGTAGAAGCTCGGACATTGGCCCAGAGAGGCGGACTGAAGCTGCAGGGGCGTTGGGTCAGCTCTGTGCAGGGAGGAGGAGGCTGCCTCCCCAGGCTTTCGTCCCTCGCTGCACTTAGTTTCCTGGGAAGCACAGGCAGACAAAGGCCAGAGGGGAGTGGGGAGCGCTGGGGGGGGTGCGGAGTTGGCCCCCGCGGAGGCAGATCCTTCTAATGATGATGGTATTCTAATGGTCTCAGTCCTTGTGCTGCTTATCCAAGGAAACACAGCACATTAACGACAGTCTAATGGCTGTGCTCTCTCTCGGGGCAGCCTTGGTGTGCCGCCTCACCTCTTTCTATCCCGTCACGGAAGCCAGAGACCCAGCCCGCGAGTCCTCCTGCACCACTCTTCCCATCCTGGCTTATTCCCTAGCTTCACTCTTCAGCTTGCCGATGCTGACCATAGCCGGAAACCCTTCTCTCCTCAGCTGCCAGGGCCATGGCCCAGGCCTCTACTGTCACTTGTGGCCAGCCAGGCCTTGCCCTGGACACTCATGCTCCACACCAGGGTCATCTTTCCAGGAGTGAGTCCGACTGGGTCGCCTTCTGTGCCTCCGCTGTGGGCTTCAGCAGGACTCGCATGACGTTCTGTCCCCAGGCCCTTGCCTTCCCCTGTGCCTCAATCTCTGTTGTCTTCAGTGAACAGCCAAATGCTTAAAACTTGTGTCTCTGAACAACTGTGGGCGCCCTTTGCCTGCTAGTTCTCATGCTGTTCTTCTGCCTGAGGCCTTCCCCATCTTTGTGTTTTGAGACTCAGTTTAAGTGCTGCGTTCTGTGTGAAATCCTTCTTATGCCACCTCTTTACTTGTGGTACACAGGACAGTGAGCCCCTACCCAAGAGAAAACTGGGTGTTACTCTACCATGTAATTGCCTGGCATGGTGGTGGTGTGTTGGCAGAGGAAATTCCGTTAAGGACCCCCCCAAAGGGTTGGCAATGTTGAGTTACTGGGGCCCAGGACAGGTAGCCAGTGGGTCTCTAGAATGAAGGCAGAGAACTCAGTCACAGAGGGAGATGAGATGAGGTCAGGGCCGGGGGTGGGGTGGGGGGGTGGAGAGAGTGGGACTTAAAGTGGCTACAGCATCCTACTGATTTTAAGGGCAGGAAGAGAGGCCTTAAACTGTGGAATTGCCTGCCACCTTCGAGGCTGCGAGGCTGAGCAGGCCTTCTGCCCTAACACCTGCAGAAGCGACGCAACTTTGCTGACGCCGTGGCTTTAGGGCTTCTGACATCTGGAATTGCAAGATAAGTTGGCGTTTTTAAAACACTAAGATCGCACTAATTCGTTACCGCAGCAATAAGAAACCAGTGCTTACACATTGTTCGTCTTGTGCTTTACCACAAGGGAGAGCCAGCCTCTGCCTGAAACTCCCGTGGGACTTGCTCACACACCTGCCTCTTCTGATGGGCGACGTGGACCAAGCGTGGCGCGGACACGCGTCGGGCTGAGACACGGCTTCCTCTGCTCACTCACTCGTTTGCCCCCACTCTCATTTACATATTTATTTGCTGAATGTTTACTATGCACGAGACACTGCTGGGTGCTGTCACTATGTGGAGGAGCAAACGCAGAGCGCGTCCTGGCTGCATGGAGATTTGGGGTGGATGGAGGCAGTGGGCAGAGGTGGAACAGCGTGGAGGAAATGGGAATGGTGCTCTCGCAGAGAGAACGGTGTGGAGCATGGTACACGCGAAGGGAGAGCTGCAGAACGCGATGACACTGTGCACGCTGAGGACTGAGCTGCAGGACGTGGACGCAGTGACACCGTGCACACCAAGGACTGAGCTGCAGGACGTGAGCCACTCTCCTGAGGAGATGATCTCAAGAGAAGAAGGCACTAGGGGCTGCAGGGCCGGCCCCACGATTTGCCTAACAGCAAAGGAAATTTGCTGAAATGGAGATGACCGAGTCTGGATATAGAAACCATTGCTCTCGTTCCTATATCAGTAAGTGCCAAGGAAGGTGTGAGAGAAGAGTGGAAAGCAGAGAATTTTCAGGGAAGAATGCAAGGGAGAGAGAGAGGTAAGGGTGAAGACAGAGAAGCGGACAGCACAAGGCTAAGCCAGGAGATCCAGGCTGACCGAGATGGCGGGCGAGGAAGGTGTCAAGGGTGTCTTGTTGGATAAGAGGATGCAGCCCTTTTTGATTAACATAGCATAATGGAAATCATTTAGCAGGATTAAGAGATTATGGAGACTGCATTAAAAATTCTAAATCAGTTCAGAGTTTAAGGACCCTATTTCCATTCCAGTTCCAGGAGTATTAGGCTGGGTGGACTTGATAAATCACATAAACCCTGCTTAAAATGATAGCAACAATTATCTTCACAAAGTGGTGATTAGATGAAATTAGAGATTGAATTTAATATAACACCTTTCTGTTGACTGTCGCTTTGCCCTGATTCCATCCAGCGAGCTCTGGAAAGTGCAAAGGAAAGACACACGGTGCCTCCTTATTTTCATGGAGGTCAGAGTGTGCTGGGAGAGACCATACCAACACCATGCGAACACTGAGACAGCAAGCTGGGTTAAGGCACAATTCCACGCAAACTCACTCAGTGAATGATGAGAGAAAAAGGACGACTTGCCCCCATGTTCCTAGAGGACTGATAGCCCGCTCTAGGACAACCGCATTACTTACTGAAGAGTAGCCATAGGCACAAGAGTGAGTCCAGGCAGTGCCAGCAGAGGCACTACCCGGTGGAGTTCAAGCCAGTTGCTAACCCACGGGATCACGAATTCTATGAACAGTGTAGCTTAGAGCCATGAAATGTTGGGGTGGTGTGTTACACAGCAGAGGCTAACCAATACATACTGGTCAAGAGACAGTACAGAGAGAGAGAGAGAGAGAGAGAGAGAGAGAGAGAGAGAGAGAGAGAGAGAGAGAGAGAGAGAGCGCGCGCGCGCGCACGCTTGCGCAAGGGCAGCTTATGGAAGAATTGATCTTTTTTAAAAAAATGTATTTAATACAGGGTCTCACTACACAGATTGGACTCATAGTGATTCTACTGTTTTTTAGCCTTCCAAATGCTTGGATTATAGGCATGTGCCACCACGCCCTGTCTCTGAAGCTGTCTCAGCATGCTCCGGGGACAGGGCCAGCATGGCAGGCTGGAGACTGAACCCTGGTCCCTGCGCCTGCCTAAGCAGGCACTTTAATTTGCTGAGCTGGATGGCTGGCCCGGAAGAGTTAATCTTGGTGGTAAATGTTATGAAATGTGACCATCAGTGAACTTTAGTATCCCAAATGTCTAGATGTTCAGAACAGCAGTATATGCAAAGCTAGGATTTGGAGGAGGAAGTTTAGGAAGCAAAGTAATTCAGGGTCTTCAAAGGCGAGAGTGATTCATACAATGTGGGTGGGAAAATAACACCGTTTTGATAAAACGAAGGTACCAGGAGCGAGTTAATGTAACGTGACATGCTGGCCGCCGCGGTGCCTCCCAGAGCGTCTGCCAGGAGCCGGCTGGCTGCGCGAGCAGACACGGGGCGGAGGCCTGGAGTCCAGAAGGCCGCCGAGTGCCCCCTTTCCTGGAAGCAAAGCTTTCGAATTGGCAGCGTGCTGTGTCGTGGGTCCAGCAGGGGCACTGTGTGGTCCTTCAGGCAGCTTCCTCTGTCAGAGTTCAGAGGTGCCATGAGTGCGAACTGCCCCCGTTGGGGCTCGTAGACCTCTCCTGAGTAGGACTTTAATCACTTTCCTAGTCTGCAGCTTCTATTCACTGTTTCCTGTTTTTCTGGCTAATAAAGTCAGTTGGTTAGCTGCTGGAGCACTTGAAGATTTCTTCAATCTGATTTTGACCTAATTTATTTTAGCAGATGCAAGAAACATCACTGAAGAGCTCATTAAAACGAACCTTTGTGTTGCCTATCCGTGAGCCGGTGATGGCCCAGAAAAACAGCACTGAAAAGAGAAACAATCAAATAGATGTGTTCTTAATGAAAGAATGAAGCCACGGACAAGAGCAGTAGAAATCTGAATTTGGCAGAGTGGCACTGAGAGAGTAATAAGCATAACTGATGGGAATTGAAAGCTATTTTTGGACAGTTGAGGGTTTCCTCAGGGAAAGCACTGAGCAGCTTACCAGGGAGCTGATTCCTGTCTTGGCAAGGGAAACGGGAGGGAAACGGGAAGGAAACGGGAGCACTGTGGCTGGTGCTCTCGGCAGCTCGGGAAGGGAGAAAGCGGGGAGCAGCTGCCCAGGGCCGCAGGAGGCCTCGTGCTCCGGAAACACCGCCTGTGGGTCCCCCCTGCAGGGCCCCCTCAGCAGGGACTCTGCTTCCCTGCATCCATCCACTCTGACCAGAAATGACCAGCAGCTTCCCTGGTGCCCTGTGCAGCTTTCCAGTCCAAGGCGCATTTGGGGACAAGGACGTCATGAGTGGGGACCCAGGTCCAGAGTTGGGGCTGTCAGGAGGCAGCACCAGCAGCCAAGTCTGGGGGAAGCTGAGCTCTGTTGTCAGACCCACATCCCTCCTGAGGGAGACCCACGTCTCCCTCCAGGAGAGCTGGGCCTGGGCTCTGGCTGGGCTGAGGGGAGTGAAGCCCTCACTGCCTGGCTTTGAATGCATCTGCCCGTGCCTGTCCCACAGAGAGACAGGCCTCTGGGCCATGGGAGCTGCCATCCGAGCCTGGCTGCCCCAGGCCTGCGTTCCGACCAGCTTCACCACCTGTAAGTGGCCTGAGGAAGCCTCATGGCACCATGGCAGTCCTACGCGAAGGGAGAATCCTTATTCATTCAGCAAATATTTACAAAAAGCCTGAAAACACCTACTCTGCCAAACACCATGTCTGAGATACTGGGGAGGGGCAGAGGGGCAGACGCAGATGGGTCTTGTTATCTGAGGTCTCTTTTGGAATAAACAACTTAGTGTGAACAAGATAAAGCAGTTGAGATTTGAAATCGAGAGCACTTGAACACACACGCATACACACACACAGAGTGATATCAATGCAGCAAGGTAAGAGGGAAACGCCACCATTATCTTTCTTTACCTGTTTTTAGGGGGAGGGTGGCCACTGGGGATGGAACACAGGGCCTTCACACTAAGTGACATCCTCAGCCCTTTCTCATTTTTTTAAAATTTTATTTTGAGGCAGGGTCCCACTCACATGCCTACACTGTACTTAAATTAAGATCCTCCTGCCTCAGCTTCCCAGAGTGCCAGGATTATGGGCATGCACATGGCACAAGGCGTTTCCACTTGTCCCATGGCTCAGCCTGTGCAGAAGCCCGTGGCACTACTGGAGGATTGGGTGGTCGGGGAAGGGGGAGTTGTTCCAGGTCCCCGTGAGCCCTTAGCATGAGGGATGCCCAACGACCAGTGGCCAGTGCCCCCACTGCACGGACTCGGGTTGGCAGGAGTGTCCGCGCTTGTCCATAACGTACTATTCTCTTTTGCCAAGTCCAGATCCCGCTGCTCTTGTGAGGTCTCATTTCTAGGTCTGACCCATCTGTCCATGGCAGGCGCTGTGGCTGGCCCTGAAGGGAAGAAAGCTCAGTCGAGCTTTGAGAACCTGGAAAGGTGTGGCCAGAGCAGTGAGGCCAGTATGGCCGAGGGATGTGGTGGTGCCTACCAAGAATCCCAACCCTCTGGGAAGCTGAGGCAGAAGGACCACGAGTTCAAGGCCAGTCCGGGCAATTTAGCAACCTTGTGAGAAGATAAAAACTAAAAGGTGGCTGAGGATGTAGCTCAGTGTAAAGCCCTCATCCAATGGCCAGTACTGCAAAACAAAACAAATTTTTTTTAAAAAAGGAAAAAAAATGTTCTCCACGCATCTCTATTTTAAAAGTGCTGATTACAGGGAAAACTGCCCTCCTGTCATGCGCACTGTGTACAAGGTAGCTGCTCTGAAGCTGACGACCTTAGTTCAGATGTCAGTGCACCTGTCACTGCGTGAGCACCTGCCCTGTCACTTGTGCCCCTCCTTGGCCTTGGTGCAGAGCAGAGCACGTGAGCAACAGGGCGTGACCAGTGACTATAGTGTAAGGTGGCAGCTTCATGGTGTGCATAGCTCCTAGGGGACGTGGTGAACAGTGTGACAGGAGTTCTTAGCTCACTCTAATAGGACTAGAAGGCCCACAATGCTGGTTTACAGTCCAGGGTGCGCTGGGCCCGCCGAGCCCGGCTGTGTCTGACTGAGCCCTAAGAGGCCACGTCGTCATCAGATGAGCTGCTCTAGCTCTTCAGGCAAATCAACACTAGTCCGTCTGTCACTATATTGTAGAACTGTTGGCAGAGTAGGGAGACAACGAAGAGATTACTCAACCTCCAAGTTACACAGTGGACACTTAGCTGGTAGAATTGACGGGAATATTATTTTGATTTTGACCCAGTGAAAACAAATTGTTCCTAAATTTAAGTTGGGAAATGTGTAAAGAAAGTTCATCTGGAAGAACTGCTTTAAAAGGCCATTCTGAAACTCAAAGTTTATTATTATTATTATTATTATTATTATTATTATTATTATTATTATTATAATAGCTGGCTCAGCCTGCCCTGGGGGTGGGGCTGGCGCAGCATGGGGTGCCGGGGATAGAACCGTGGTCTCTGTGGTTGCCTAAGCTTTCCTAAGCAGGTGCTTTAGACCGCTGAGCCATCTCGCTCGCCCTCAAAGTGCAATTGAGACAATAGTATAGTAGCCTAGTAGCCTAATAAAGTTCCTAAAATATTACAAAATCGTGTTGAAACCTGGCATTCCATGCCTCCTGCGAATCATTTGTCTTTCCGTCTGCCTTCTGTTTGCTTCCTCATCACTCCAATCTTGGTCCACCACAAAACCATCGCCACAGGCCCTGTACCACAGAGCAGGAGTGTGCACAGAGGACTCTGTGACCCCAGCCCTCTCTGGCCTTTCACGGGAGGCTTTTTGAGGTCCAGGGTCCAAGCTGATTTTGGAGAGAGAAGACCTGGGCCTGAGTGTCTGCGTCCTTGCTTCTTGGAGACCAGTCTCTGGTAGGTTGGAAATGGCCTTTGTGAGTCTGAGATCCCCTCACTCCACAGAGAGCTCAGCTCACGACAAATCTGCTCGTGCAGTGTGGCGTGAAGCGACATGTGGCTACGTCACGCCTCAGGTGCCATGAGCCGGAGACTCGGCGGGAGGGTGGAGGAGGTGGGGTCGGGTGGGCAGGAG
Organism: Capromys pilorides; assembly: GCA_004027915.1. NCBI lineage: Eukaryota > Metazoa > Chordata > Mammalia > Rodentia > Capromyidae > Capromys > Capromys pilorides. The sequence goes on from PVKN010007262.1 coordinate 24,688, forward strand.
GCTTTGAGCAGCTCAGACTCTCAGGCGCGGCAGCTCTGTGTTGTAAGCAAAGCCTGGAGAGGGAAATCCTAAAACCGACGAAGATGAAAACAGACATCTATACTTCCGTCTTTTTCCCGTAGAGGTTCCTTGAAAATTTTACCATTTGAGTCAGTTAAGATGCATATTTGAAGGAAGGGCTCACACCCTCTGCTGATCGATACTTCCCATATCTCTTTGCATGGCCCAACAGTTTTGCATATTTATCTACTGTCCCCAGCAGTACACCCTAAGTGACATGATCACAACTGAACCCCTCCAGTGCGTGAGAAAGCTCCTGGCACCTGTTGAACGAATATAACTAAGGAGCTGTATGTGAAATTAAGCTCCGCTTCCAAAATGCTCAAAGTAGGGTTCTACTTGTAGCAACTCATCTGTTCTTCCAGGATCATCATAGTATAATTTGAAAGCTGGGATTGTGAAGTTCCATCCAGTCACCAGTACTAATAGGTTTATGAGCTATGTAGAGCGCTGCGTGCTGTGGACAGGGCGGGAGCCTCCTGACAGCTCCTCCCGCCCTCAGCAGTGAGGACGCTTTCTTCCTTCTGCAGTTGAGAAAGCAGGGGTTCCCAAGCAAAAGTCACCCCAGTCACCGGGCCAGTGGGGAATGGGAGCAGGAACTGGACCCCCACATGTGGCTGGGCCTAAAGCCCACATTCTGCCATGATGGTTCTTGCAAAAAAGAAATTAATTTGATAGAAAAATTAAATAGGATTCGAAGTTTGTCTGATAATGTTATGAAAGATGTCAGAATAAAGTGGCCTCACTTTTGTCAAGTTCTAACTGAAAAAATGAGATAAAGCCAGGAAACCATAAAGGGTGGAATGTTCTGGGTGCACTCCTGGTAACAGTACTCTTCCTGAAGGACTGCTGGCGCCTTGCACGGAAGCACGTCAGTGAGGGCACCTGCCCAGCCACTGTCTGTCCAGCCTCAGACTAATCTGTGTGGCCAAGGATGAGTGTTCCAAAATATACATATGTTCTTTTTCTTTTTACACCTAAACACTTTCTCTGTCTTCAGACCTGTTCACAGGGTATGAATGCATGTATATTTTCCCTGCAGAGCCCTCATATTGCCTTAATACCATTATTCTTTAAAGAATTGTTTCCTGGTTGTTATTTAGGTTGACATTGTTACTATTGCATTCTTGTTGTGCATAAATGCATGAGTAGGGATATTTAGTTCTTGTTCATAGTCATTCTTTTGGGGGAATATTTGAAGAATTATTATACCATGTCTAATTAATTACCATCCTAAGAAGCCCGCTTTTAATGCAAGCATCATTTTAGTAAGCTCTTCAGGGAGTCCTGGTACAGGGGGTCCCAGCCCACTCCTGGAGAAGTAATATCAGAGTTAAACGAGAAAGGCTGAGCTTCTGCAGAATCCTTCCTGATAGTCCTGGGCCCCACAGTGGGGTGGTGCTTGAGGCCACCTGTGAGGAGGCTTCGGTCATCCCAAGGAAGACGCAGAAGGAAAGGCTGCTGGGAGGATCTGGCGGTGGTCAGCTCACTTTACACCCCAGGCTGGAATCCAGTCTCAGGCTGCTCTAGGGTTGAGCTTCTCAAACTTCACGGCCTGCGAATGCCTGCAGACCACAGGCGCAGAGGTCAATCTTGGGGCAGATTCCGCTTCTAAGCAACTCTGTGTCTCTGCTGGGACCTCAAGAGTGCTTGGACCGGAAACTGCCGCTCTCACCTGCAAGGTGCTTGGGGTTCCTGGTCCTCACCACCTTCTCTTTATCTCTGGGAACCAGGAACCATCACTGAGCTTCTCCTTCAGATGGACATGAAGTGAGCCTCCCTGGGGCCTCTAGGAAGGACAGGACCTGGGTGGAGAATGACTTACAGCAGTTTTCCACAGGCTAACATGGGGGAAGGAGCCCAGATCCGGAGTCAAACGCAACTAAGTCACAGCTCACGGTCACCACCTGTGACATGTGTGACCAGCCAAATGGCTCAGGGCTCTTGGGTCTCATTTTCCTTCAGCTTGAAGTAACAATCACAACCCTCATGGTCTTGCCCAGAAGGTGCTCGGCCTGGAGGTGGTGCACACACAGTAACTATGGGAGCTCTCACATTTGTCCTCTGAGTCATCCTCGTCCTGTATTCCTGGATTGACTGAAGAAGTTCATGCCCTTCAGATTTTGTGGGCTCCAATCCTTTCCTCTAATCTCCCTCAAAGAGTTGTTA
>PVKN010007263.1:7076-27067 GCA_004027915.1 Capromys pilorides
CGGTGAGATGGTTCAGTGGTCTAAAGCGCCTGCTTAGGAGGGCTCAGGCAACTGCGGGGACTGCAGTTCGATCCCCGGCACCACATGCTGCGCCAGCGCCACCACCAGGGCAGGCTGAGCCAGCCACAAAATGAATAAATAAAGAAACAAACAAACACAACAAGCAAACAAATAAATAAATAAAATTTAAAAAAAAAATTGTTTTAGGGCTTAGGGTATAGCTCAGTGGTAGTGTGCTTACCTAGCAAACATGAGGTCCTGGGTTCAGTCTCCAGTGCTACATATGCACGCATGCATGCACACACACACACACATACACAGGGCCCTGATATCAAAAAGATGTTGCAAAAGAAAGAACTGTGATGGTAGAAAGGTAAAAATAAGGAAGAGAAAAGAAAATATGTGTGTTACTATACACACACACACATACGATAGCTAAGATAATTGTACTACTAATTTCCATTAGTTGATTGAAGAAGATGGTTTGTGCTTATACTGTTTGATCAATTTTGAATGCCTATTTCTTGCAATCTGAGAAACTACTTTGAAGATAACAATATGCAGTATAAGGGCTGGGCGTGGTGGTGCACACCTGTAATCCCAGCACTTGGGAGGCTGAGGCAGGAGGATCGATGTGAATCCAAGACGAGCCTGGGCTACAAAAGTGAGCTGAAGGCCAGCCTGAACTGTATAGCAAGACCCTGTTTCAAAAACACAAAAAATGCAATATAATAACCATTAATAATTTCCTATTGCTTTGAAATTGTGTTTCAGCTGGACTTGAGTTAGAAAACAAGAGCTGTTTGGTGAAGTGTCTGGTTTCTTGTATAATCCACTGGTGGCACCATGGTCCTGTTTACCCAGATGGAGTAGGAAGTTTGTAGATGAGACGATTGACTTTGGCAACTTCTTAGAGCTGCTGAGAAGAGGGCTTGATCTTCAGGCCTGTAACTTGGGAGAGATCTGGGCTTTAACACAGGTTACTGTGGGTATCATTAGCATTGAAGAGGCAGAAGAAGCCATGAGATAGGATAAGACTTCTTAAGAGAGGGGGCAGAGCAGGATCCCAGAAATCACCAACATCTAGGAGATTCCACTTCCACATTCTTTCCCCCACCCAAGAAAGTGGGCCATGATAGTGTACAGCTGTAATCCCAGCACTATAGGAGGCTGAAAGGATCAAAAATTCCATCCCAGCCAGGGCAATTTAGCAATTTAGTGAGATCCTACCTTAAAAAAAAAATCATAGAAGGTCTAAGGATACAGCTCAGTGTGAAGGACCTGAGTTCAATCCCTAGTACAAAAAAAAAGGAAGGAAGGAAGGAAGGAAGGAAGGAAGGAAGGAAGGAAGGAAGGAAAAGGAAGAAGAATCAGGAAACTAACCAATGAGGGAGAAAAAAAAAAACCTTTTCTCCAGATTCTTCTGTCTCCACCAATGGAGGCTATTTGCCATCTTTTTCTTCTAGCTGCATGCATTCAGGGACCTAGGTGGAGAAGGCTCCCACTGACATAAGGAACCTAGACCCACCCTACCCATAGAAATAGGGTACAGGTTTTCTGACTCCCATTATGGGAAAAGAATTTTGAGGACTGATATGAAAGAGATACAGGAATGATTAAGCAGAAATTTAAAAGTACACACTCAAATAGTATAGGCCCTCAAGAGGGGGTGGCAGGGGAAGAGAGAGAGAGAGCAAAACATCTTATTCTTATAATCTGGAGATGGGTATTTTTGTGGGCTCTTGAGGGGTTGTCTTCAGGATGGGTGATCTTGGATCTGTATTACTACTGTCTGTGTGTTTTCCCATGTGCTAGCTACACTAGAATAAAAATCATCTATGTGTGTATGAAGTTGACATATTCTGCCCACTAACACTATTGCTTCCTGTAGCAGGAAGTACAATTTACAGGTGAAAACCACAGGCCCAGCGCCACATTTACAGGATTATTATGTCTTTAGGACTTTAGGATTTTTAAAAAGATCTTGAAGTGTTCGGCAGGGATTTAACTACATAGTTCATGTTGACCTCGAACTCAGGTGATCCTCCTGCCTCAGCCTCCTGAGTGCTGGGGTTATAGGAGCATACCACCACCATGGGTTGTAGTTTCTCTTTAAAGTACAATTGTAAGGCCAGGCACCATTGCTCACCATGATGAATTTGAGGCCAGCCTGGACTATATTATTGAGTTCAGTGCCAGCCTGAATATAATGAAACCCTGTCTCAAAAAGATGAAAAATAAATAAATAAAATAAAGTAAAAGTACAATTTTAAAACTCTGATTTTCCTTGTTACTCTTTTACCTATCAGTTTTTCATCCCTATCTTTTATGCGTGGTTTTAGAGGTCTGCTCATCTTATAGACTTATATTTTCCCATCTGTAAAATAGAACAATGGGAGCATAACTGTCTTATGTACCTCCCAGGGCCAACAGAAAATCAGTGAGGCTCTAAGTACCGGTTCTTCTAAATTACTGTTTTTAGGCTTTGAGCTGACTAGAGGTACACTGTATATAGCTCACTAGTAGCACACTTGCCTAGCATGTGCAACACAGTGGCTTCTTCCTCCAACGATCAAAAAAAAAAAAAAATTGAGTTGAAATTGCACCAACCATTTTCTGCTTGCTTTGAGTCCCCTAATGATTTTTAGCCCTTGCTACCTTGTGAATTAAAATTTACAACACCAAATTGATGGTGCTTTGGGAGGACTAAAGGATTCTTTTTAAGACAGTACAGATAGGCCAGTGAGATAGCTCAGCGGCTTAAATGCCTCCCTGGCAAGCACAAGGTCCTGAGTTTGATCCCTGGTGGTCAAGGGAAGAGACAGTGCAGATATCAGAGAATGGGTTACTAGGCTGAGATAAATAATGAGGTAATGTAACAATCTCAAGCATAGAACTGAGTGGTTTTTGACAACACACACACCTGTGCAGTGCACGTCTCTATCTGCTTAGAGACCATTCTCATCCCCCGCAAGTTTTCCTTACTCTTCTTGGCAATTAATACCCCTACGTACAAGCACCATTCTGTCTGACTCCCTCCTTTTAAAAAACGCTTTAGGGCGTAGGGCTGTAACACAGCTGTAAATCCTTACCTAGCTTTCTTGTGAGACCCATCCCCAGCACCGCAGGAAAAAAAAATAGTTGCCATCTTTTAAATGTACGGGTTATTCAGAGCAATTATAAATTCAAGTAGCAGGATTAGGAATACACTTGGGCGCTCAGGGAATTGAAGCTGAGGACTGCTTGAGATCAGGTTGTTGTGGTTTGTTTCCATGTGATTTTTACAATCAAATCAAATACACTCTTTTCTCTTCCGCACCAAAAACATTTTGCAAGAGTTGGCTTCTGGCCATCAGTGTCTTTCCGACCAGGTAGAGGGAGGATTTGTTTAATCGCTTTGTTCTTTCCTTTTCAAATCTGTTTGTGTTTAATCAGATCCTGATCCAATCTGTTAGACACTTTAACAACTATTGTTTGTTTAAGTAAAAGACAAACGTTTGCTATCCAAGTTCAAACTCCGAAGTTTAAGTTCACTATGTCCCCGCCTCTCCACTCCCACCCCGTCCCACCCCCTGCACCCCACCCCCACCCCGTCCTGGCCCGTTGTCGCTTTGCAGAAATTCTTCCCGCTGCTGGAGCAGAGGGTACAGCGTTGGCCTTTGGAGGGAGCAGGAGGAGCAAGCCACGCAGCCTTGTCCTCAGGCCTGAGGCCATCCACCTGCCCAGCCGCTGTGTTCCAGGGAATTTCCCCTCCCCCGCAGTGCCTGACCTTGCAGCAACCAGAGAAGCCTCCGGCCTGGTGAGTGCCCAGATCGGCCCACATTCTCCCAACACCCCCACCCCCACCCCACCCCCGCGAAAGGCCCAAGCCAGGGTGCAGCAAGAGCAAACCGGCCCAGTCTCCCAACCAGGCGCATCCAGGAGGGCGAGTGCCCTGCTCCCACCCGGAATCTGCACAGAGCTCAACCGGGCTGGCAAGGGAGCCAGCAGCAGAGGCCTGCGCTAGTTATGAGAGGCTCAACCTGCACCTTCCCAGGGCTTGGCCATCGCTGTAGCTAATGAAGTGACCTAGGCCACAGCAGCGAACAGACAGGTAGATGGCCCGGACTGTGTGCAAGCTAATGACCTGCACAGACAACCAGGAGCAAGCCCGGGCCTCCGCTGCCTTTCTCCTCCCCTAACCACCCCATTTGCAGCCAGGGCCTGGTGCAGAAATGGGACATGTGGCAGCCTCTGACCTGTGTAACAAAGGCAGAGCAGTAGGGTTAAAAGTTACTATAAAGTGCAGCTTCTGATCTTGAGTCTTATCTGAGATTGATAACATGAAGGCCTTTGGAGTCTGAGCCAATTTTTAACATCCAGTGAGTATTTCAAATGCAATGAGGCTGGCAGTCAGTATTTGAAACAATTTTGAGATAAGTGTGGGTTTTTTTTTTAAGTATAGCTTACTGAGGGAATGTTTGGGGAGTGCGGTAGGAGGCAACTTCGCTATATACAAGCTGGCCTTGGACTTCCTGCACAGGTAGCCCTGACTATTGAAAGAAATATTAAAACAAAAATCATTTTTCTCCCTGCTCTCTTGTTCATTTGTCCATGCATTTGTGGGACCACTTGGTTAAAGCAGATAGACACTGGCCAAATCCCATAGACACCAGTAATTTTTACCCTCTGGAAATTTGCCTTTTGAAAGCAGAGTGGGGCAAAAGGAAGGATGCTGTTGAAAGTTGCCTGTCTGCCACGTGGGATTCTTATCTGATCAGTTTGGTGTTTTTCTTTTCCAATAATTCTTTTTCTTTTCCTAATTTACTGATGAAAGTCTCTGGCCTAAAGTCCCAGAACGGAATGTTCCTTACTTGTGGAGCTGAAGACTCCTTGCCGTACTGGCCCACACCTTCCCTTGGCCGGGAGGGGGGGGGGGCGGGCAAAGGGAGGGCTCAGCTCCTCCTGTGGTGCCTAGCAGGTGTCCTTTTCTCCATTCTTTTTTTTTTTCCATTCTTTCCATTGTCTGAATTTGAAAGTGGATGAGGGGTGTGCTAGGGATGGGAGCCAGGAGTTCAAGCATGCTAAGTGTGTGTTCCGCTGCTGAACTACACCCCCAGCTCCTGGATTTTAGCTCTAAGTTAGTGCATAATTGCTGGTGAACAGATTTCTAAAAATACAGATAAGGAAGGCCCTGACCTCCAAGGGGATCAAAGCACCGACAGATGGGGGAAGAAAGGACAGCAGGAGAAAAAGACCTGTTGACACACAGAGGGGCCACCAATGAGGGAGCTGCCCGCCCCTACCATCCCTAGGGGCCAGGGTGCTGACATAAAAAGCAGCATTGCACTCTCCAATCAGCCAGCTCTCTGAGGGTCACCAGCGCTGAGGTGTGAGTGTCATAGTATCACTCTTCTTTTATAAAGACAGCTTAAAAAAAAGCAAACAAACAAACAAACAAACCTCATTGGTAAGTTGATTGAAAATATCCCCTGTTATCTCCTGTCAACTATTTCTTCTTCTTCTTGCATCTCTCCTCCTGTCACATTGCTGCTCTTATTCTGACTTTGGGAAAGTAAGCCCAGTTTTTCCAGTTCTGATCAAACCCAGCCACACCTCTGAGAGGTGGTAAGTTGGCTTACAGATCACTGTGATAAAGCAAATTTCATAAGAAAGTGTGACTCGCTTTTTTGTTTGTTTCCCAGTGCACAGAGCAGTCATGTGTCATATTTCACAGTGATCTATTAAGTGTCCATTAGCATTATGTCTTTAAAATGTGCAGACCTTAACTTTAAAAATACTTTCTTAAAGGGTGTAGTTGTACATGCCTATTGAGGATTGCTGTGAGTTCAAAGCGAGCCTGCGCTACATAGTGAGTTCAAGGCCAGCCTGAAATGCATGACAAGACCCTGTCTCAAAAAACTAAAAGCATTCAATTTGTAAAAAGAGCAGTATCTGCAAAACATTTTAAAATAAAGCATGTCTGAGATTCTTATTAAGGTCTTCAGCCTGGCATGGGACTGAATTGGCTGGATGCAGTTATTTTTCACTTGATCTCTTGTTATCTTCGGTAGGTTTCTGCATGATAATGTCTTCCATTAAAATTGAGTGTGTCTTGCCTGAGAACTGCCGGTGTGGTGAGTCTCCAGTATGGGAGGAAGCGTCCAACTCTTTGCTCTTCGTAGACATTCCTGCAAAACGGATTTGCCGGTGGAATTCACTCACCAAGCAAGTACAGCGAGTGACCGTGGGTAAGGATGGAGTCCCCGCTCACATCTTTGCAGTCAGGCATCCTTTCCCAGGGAAGGAGCAGTCATCATGTTTGTCCTTCCCCTGGGACTTTCTTATTAAAGCTTCCCAAATACGCTTTAAGACCTTTCAACTTGTTGCACACCATGTCCTCCCACTTGGACCCAGGCGTAAATGTTGGATCATCAGTACTTTCCTCATCCTCTTCCACTGAGGGGCAATACTCCCAGTGTCTGTCCTTGACGCCCTTGTATACAGCAGCATTGAAATTTAAAGTCTAAGTTAATGGCATAGCAAAGGCCATCTGCCTTGGGTCAAGCCTAGACCTCAGTTTAAAGAAATATAAATAACAAGTTGATCTCCTCTTTGCATGTGAATAGGGCTTTTGCAAGTGAAGATGTTAGAGAGCATAGCTTAGTGGCATAGCACTTGCCTAGCACAGTTTTATCCCTAGCACTGGGGTGGGGGGGGGGGCGGAGACAACATATCAACCAAGCCAATCTTCGTTCACTGCACAAATGTAGAATTCTGATGGAATCCTGTGTGCATTCCAGTGTGATTCCACTTAGGGCCCTATGATTTCAGAGAAAGAATCCATCACTCTCTGTGGCTCAGGCTATGGGCTGACATGATTAGTGATCGAGAAAGAAGTTTCTCTTTTTTTTCATTATTGTGTTCATGGGAATGAGATACCAGGAATTCCTATAACCTTGGCAGGTGAGAATCCTACCACTGAACCACCAATGCTAGCTGGGAATTCCTGTAACCTTAGGAAAACACAGGAATTCCTAGTATCTTCTTCTATGAGTCCAATAAGGAATCACCATCAACATCTATTCTCCTCTCCCACTCCCTCTCCCTCTCTCATCCTGGGGATCAGCACTCAGGACCTTGATGATATGAAGCATGCACTGTACCACTGAGCTATAGCACCAGCCTCCTGGGAACAGCCTTTCTTTTAGCGGTATTGAGGATTGAGTTCAGCATCTCTGCACTGAGTTATATCCCCAGCCTCATTTTTATTTTTCATTTTTAGATAAGATTTCACCAAGCTGCCTCAGCCAGGCTTGAACTTTCCAGCCTCCTGTCTCAGTCTCCTAAAGTGCGCTACCATGCCCAGCTTGAGAATAGGTTTTTTTATAATGACTGCTGCTGGAAGCAAAGTGACTCTGAGGGCAGAGGAGGGCTGTGGACCCATCACCTTCCCTAATGTGTTCCTTCCAGCATGTATATGTGCTCACCCCAAACCTACAAAGCCCTACCCTTAACAAATGAGAAGGACCGGTATGTCAGCAGTAGCTCAGAAAGCTACCAGGAGATGACTCAGGCCACGGAGACCCTCGATGAAAGTGCAACCCTCCCTGTAGTGTCCTATACATTCCCTAGGACACTCAATGACTTGAATCAAACTGTGAGCAGGGCTTTGAGCTACAAGCACCCAACACTTTGCACTGAGTGAGCACTTTAAAAAATGCCTTATTTATTTATTTATTTATTTATTTATTTATTTATTTATTTGATAAAGGGTCTTGCTACACAGCTCAGACTCCAGCCTCTCCAGCACTGGATTACAGGCACGTACCACCACACCCAGTTTTTTAGGAAATTTCTGATGAATTTATTTCTACTATGACTGTTCACCCTGATAATCCATCTTTCCACAGATTTTTGGGGGGGAGTGCTGGGGATTAAACCCTTAGTTTCAAACAAGCTAGGCAAAGGATCTACCACTGAATTACAGTGCCAGCCCTAATCTCTCCACATTTTTTACGCTCTCACTATATAGTTCAGACTGATGACAAACTCACTGTGCAACCCATGATGGCCTCAGACCCATGACCTCAGCTTCCTGAGGGCTTGGGTTACAGGCATGCACCACCACACCCTGCCAATGTCTCCACTGTAGAAAAAGTTTTCAGGGTTGGGAATTTAGTTCAGTGATAGAATGTGTGCTTCACATATGCAAGGACCAGGAATTTAATTCCCAGCACCCCAAAAAAGTTTTCTTATACATAGAAAATAACAAACTGAGGAAACCTAAAATTTCAAAATACAAAATGTAATGAAGAGGTGTGATTATATTATCACTGCATCTACAGTCCTATTTATTTTTCACCATGCTTCCTTCCCAAGAAGATGTGAGAGATAGTTTTCAATTGAATACATAAAAATCAAAGCTCCTTTATAAAAGCATAAGAGTTAGGGCTGGAGCTAGGGGTGGTGGTGCATGCCTATAATCCCAGCACTTGGGCGGCTGAGGCAAGAGGATCAGAGGGAGTTCGAGACCAGCCTTGGCTACAAAAATAAGGTCAAGGCCAGCCTGAACTGCATAGCGAGATCCTGTCTCAAAAAGACCAAAAAAAAAAAAGTTAGGGCTGGGAATGTGGTTCCAGAGTAGAGCACTTGCCTAAGATGCAGAAATTTCTAGGTTTGATCCCCAGCACTCCACGCACACAAAAAACAAATACTATATTACAAAAAGGGAACAAAACTTAGTTGCTGGAAGTAAACACAGTTTGCATCTCCAAATTTCCTGGAGATCAGATAAATTGAGCATAGCACATTCTGTGATGACCCCTGGAGCCCTTCACTTAGGAATGGCTGGTGCACTTGCTGTGTCATCTGCCCAAAGAACTGTATTGCACCTGCTGTGGTTTGACTATTTTCTGAGAGACCGAAAAAGGGGAGAAGGGAAAGGGGTGAGAGAGGGAGACAGACAGAAAAGGGGGAGGGAAGGAGACAGACAGACAGAGACAGACAGACAGACAGACAGACAGGGATAGAGACAGAGACTGGGTCAGAGATAGAGACAGTCTTGCTATGGTCCGACCTGGCCTTGAACTTGCTATATAGCAGTCCAGACTGGCCAGACTCTCTTTCCTCTGTCCCTCAGGTTCCCTTCCCCAGTAGCTGCTGCGTTTCACTCCTGTTTCACCCAGGAGCCTGAGAGCATTCAGAAGAGTTCGATTTGTCTTTCTAGCTTTGCTGCGTAGAACAGTATACAGAGTAGGCACTCAACAATTATACAAGGTTATGCAGCCTTTCTTGTTCAACAGGAGAAAAAGCTTCACTTCTCCCATTGTCAAAATTGCTGGGTTTCTTCTCTAAAAGATGTCAGGTGATAGAATGGCTTCAGTGTGCTACTCAGCCCCTGGACTTCTCGCTATCTTCTAACAGCTGCTCTTGCCTCTACAGATGCCCCAGTCAGCTCCGTAGCCCTTCGCCAGAAGGGAGGCTACGTTGCCACCATTGGAACGAAGTTCTGTGCTTTGAACTGGGAAGATGGGTCAGTAGTAGCCCTGGCTGAGGTGGATCAAGATAAGAAAAACAATCGATTCAATGATGGAAAAGTGGATCCTGCTGGGAGATACTTTGCTGGTAGGACTTCTCTTTAGCCTCTACTTTGTTCAGCTTTGCAAGAAACACTACAAAACCAGAAAGTGCTGGGTGCTACAGTGAGCAAAGTGTTATTCAGCTGGTCTTGGGGTTCTTTTCATTTTTTTTCCTTCACTTTCTTAAAAATTTAATTTTTGTAATGTATTTAGTACAGGGTCTCGCTACACAGATCCTACTCATAGTGATCCTCCAATTTTCAGCCTCCCAAGTGTTGGGATTAGAGGCTCATGCCACCACCCCCAGTCTCAATCTCCCTCTCAGTGTGCCCCAGGGGTAGGGCCAGCACTGCACACCAGGGATCTAACCCCTGGCCCCTGTGACTGCCTAAGCAGGTGCTTTAGTCTGTTAAGCTATCTGGCTGACCCTAAAAATATTGTTTATTGGTACATTTTAGGTATAATGACCACATTTATCGTAGGAAATTTGAACCTGTATGTAATGTATCTTGATTCTTTTTTACTATTCATTTCCCTACCCTCCCTTCAATATCCTCTTCCCCTCCTTATGTACAAAAGTTTCAATTCCATTTTTTTCTTCTTTTCTCATTTTTTCTTTGCCCTTCTTTCCTTCCCCCCCTCTAGTTTCCCTTCCCATTTGAATATTTTCTTTCTGTTTCACAATATCTATTATAGATTTTGGTCCTTATTTACACTTTTAATTTCTCATGCCAGAGAAATAACGTGATATTTAACCATATGTGTCTGATTTATTTCACATAAAGAGTCTGGCCTCACATTGCATCCATTTACCTAGAAATGTCTTGACTTTATCCTTTGTGGGTGATAAAATGAGCATCTGAAATGAATATACATGTCTCAGATGAAGAAGTAAAAATGGAAAATAAATACATGAAAAAATGCTCACCATCACAGGTCATTTGAGAAATGCAAATTAAGATAACACTGAAATTCCATCTCACCCTAGAAAAAATGGCTATCATTAAGAAGCCAACCAATAACAAATGCTGGAAGGACTGTTGGGGAAAAGGAACCTTTCTCCACTGCTGGGGGGAGTGCAGACTAGTGCAACCACTGTGGAAATCAGTGTGGAGACTCCTCAAAAAACTGGGATTAAAGATCCCACTGAACCCAGCTATTCTCCTTCTGGGTTTTTTTCTGGAAGAGCTGAAAGCATCATAACACAGTGACATATGTGCACCCATGTTTATACAGCACAGTTTTTCATAGCTAAATCTTAGAAATAGCCCAGATACTCATCAGCTAAGGAATAAACAAAGAATATGTGGTTTTGTGGAGTTCTTTCTCTTTTGCAGTGCTGGAGATTGAACTCAGAACTTCACAGATGCTAGGCAAGCATTCAAGCCCTTAACTTTACCCTCAACCCTTTTCTTTTAGTATTACCTGAGTAACTTGTACCACTAAAGAAAATCCTATGCGAAAGTCTTTCTAGATACTTTCTTTCTATTTCTCTCTCTAGCAGAAACTAATATCTCTATGGTGTTTTTCTCTTTTGTTGTGTTGGGAGTGGAAACCCGGGCATTATGAATGCCAGCCAAATACTCTTACCACTGAGCTACAGCCCCATCCCCCCTAAATTGAAAACATTTCAAATTTAGAGAAAAGTTAAGAATAGTATAACCATCATCCATATACGTATTGTCACCTGTTGGCAACATTTTGTTCCCCTAGTTTTAACATTTATTCTCTCTATGTCTAAACATACTTTTTCCTGGAGGAGCCAAGATGAAAATAGGCTGCATATATAGGGTATGCCTCTACCCCTGAAATACTCCAGGGTGTCTCCCAAGAAAAATGGCATAACCTTAGATGGCTACAGTTCAGTTATCAGCTGAAAGAAGTTTAACACTGATGTAATAATTTTATCTTATGTGCTGTCTATATTTCAGTTATGTTGATAACTGAATAATAGCCCTTATAGAATTGTTTCCTCCAGCCAGGTGTAGTGTCACACAACTGTAATCCCAGAAGTCAGGAGTCTGAGACAGGAGGATCACCATAAATTTGAGGCCAGCCTAAGCTACAAAGTGTGTGCAAGGCCACCTGAAATGTATAACAAAACCCTGTCTCAAAAAAGACAAAGAGTAAAAAGAACTGTTCTTTCCAATAAAGGATCTAGGATGATATTTTTTATTTACTTTCTTTATCTTTTCATCCTCTTAATCTGGAACATTTCTGTGATCTTTTTTGCTTTTTTATGGCAGAGGCATTTTGAAAGGATATGGTCCCCCTGCCAGCATCCCTTTAATATAATAGTCTTCATTTGGTAGTTATCTGATGTTTCCTTGTGGTTGGCTTGATACACTACAGTACATTCTTGGCTGGAGTACTGTGTCCTTCTCAGGATGTCCCATCTGGAGGCACATGATGTCCATCTGCCCCACATTGGTTATATTAATGTTGATGACCTGGTCAAGGTCCTATAAGGTTTCGCTATGGAATAGTAACTTTTTTTTCAATTGGACATGAAACCCAGGGCCTTGCACACACTAGGAAAGTGCTCTGCCACTGAGTAGCCTTTTTTAAGATTTGTACTTTTAGCTAGGTGTGATGATGCATACATGTAATTGCAGCACTGTGGAGGCTGAGACAGGAACAGCCTAAACCATATAGCAAGACCATGTCTGACTGCAAAAACAACATTTTTTTTTAATTTGAGACAGAATCTTGTTAAGTTGCACAAGTTGGCCTCAGACTCAATTTTTTTTTTTATGTATTTGCTACAGGATCTCAGTAATGATCCTCTCGTTTTCAGCCTCTGCAGCAGTGGGATTACAGGTGTACACCATCACACCCAGTCTCTGTGGCCAGTTCAGTGTGCCCCAGTGGTACCAGGGATCAAACTCCCCATCATTGCATTTGCCTAAGCAGGCGCTTAGTTGGCTGAGCTCCCTGTGACCCTTCAAAATCCTTTTGCCTCAGGCTCCCAAGCAGCTGGAATTACTGCACCACCACACCTGGCCATAAGTGTTTCTTAACTGTCATTTGTAAGAATTTATTTGCTATCTATCACTGTGTAACAAATTGCCCTGAAACTTGGTGATTTATCATAACAAATATGTATTATCTCATATAGTTTCTAAAGATCAAGAATGTGAATGTGCTTACCTGGATGCTTCTAGTGCGGGCTGTCGCATGAGGTGCTAGTCAGGCTGTCAACTAGGTCCTGAAAGTTATGCTTCCAAGTTCATGTAGGAAGGAAACTTCATTTCCTCACCATGTGGGCCTCTCAGTAGGGCTGTGTGGAACATGACACTTCTTTTCCTCAAGCTACTGATGAGATGGAGAAAGAAACTGATGACGGATCAATCTTAGAAGTAACATACCATCAATTCTACCATGTGCTATTGGTCACCTAGGTAACAATGGGAGAATGGAGAGGAATGCATAAAGGCTGTGAATGCTGGGTGCTAGAGATCTTTAGGAGCAATCCTGAGGCTGGCTATGGCAAGATTCTTTAAGTCAACATAAACACGCTATTCCTTAACCAAATTTCTCCCTAAGGTTTTTTTCAGGGGAGGGTTCCTTTTTTGTCCCTTAGGTTTATTTTTTTTTTAATTTTATTTATTTATTTGTTTGCTTGTTGTGTTTGTTTGTTTCTTTATTTACTCATTTTGTGGCTGGCTCAGCCTGCCCTGGTGGTGGGGCTGGCACAGCATGTGGTGCCGGGGATCGAACTGCAGTCCCTGCAGTTGCCTGAGCTTTCCTAAGCAGGCACTTTAGACCACTGAACCATCTTGCCGGCCCCCTCTCCTTAGGTTTTATATTCCTTATTTCTTAAATATTTTTTGAGACAGGGTTTCACTATACAGCTCATGGTGACCTGGAACACGTGTAGCCCAGATTGCCCACATCTGGCTTAATTCACTGTTAATTCTTGCCTGAATGAATCTTTTCTGTGTGTGGCGCTACAGTTGAACACAGAGCCTCACAAATGTTAGGCAAGAGCTCTGCCACTAAGTAATATCCTCAGCCCTTTTCACTAATAATTTTTTGACAAAGGATTTTGCTAAGTTGCCAAAACCAGCCTTAAACTTGAAATTCTCAGGCCAGCAATATAGCTTAGTGGACTAAGCACCTGCCTAGGCAAGTGCAGGGACCAAATTCAATCCTCAGCACCGCATACCACACTGGCCCCACCTCCAGGCACATTGAGCTGGCCACAGAGTCTGGGCTTGGTGGTGCACACCTGTAATCCCAGCACTGAGGAGGCTGAAAAAACAAGAATCACTATGAGTCTGAGCTGCATAATGAGACTCTGTACCAAATACATAAAAAAAAAAACCTTATGATTCTCAGCCAGACATGATGACATATATCTATAATCCCAGCAGTTGAGAGGCTGAGGCAGGAGGATCATGATGAGTTTGAGGCCAGTCTGGACTACATAGTGAGTTCAAGGTCTGCCTGAACTGCATATAAGACCCTATCTAAAAATAAATAAGTAAACTTACGACTATCTTGCCTTAACCTGAATAGTGGGGATTATAGGCATGTACCCCTGCACCCACCCTGAGCATCATTTTCTGTGAGACAGGTAGTGGGAGGAATATTCATTGAAACAAACCCACTAATCCTGTGGTAGATAACCACTGAGTGATTGCCTTTCTTTCCAGGCAGGAAGGGTCTACCCTGTCTTGTTTACTGTTCAGCTTTCCATTTGAAATCCACTTTCCTCTTCTAATTTGCTCTTCTGTCAGTTGAAATGTGATGTAATAGACGAGCTTCCTAGTCTTTTCATTATAATCAGATTCTTCTGTCTCCTCAGATCCCACTAAAAGTCATCTAAGATATTTTTTTTGAAACAAGGTGTTTGTATAATCCAGTCCTCACTTGAGCTTGCTATGTAACCCAGGCTGGCCTCAAACTTAGGATCCTCGTGTCTGATTCCCTGAGTGCTGAGGTTACAAGTGTGTGCTACCACACCACACTCCATTTAAATGGATTCTGAATAATGATTCCAGTGAGTGAAATATTCCCTATGTACTTGAGAAGAATGTATTTGTCCTGTTGGTGAGTACAGTGTCCTAGAAGTACTGGTATCAGAATTGAGTTGGCTCACAGTGTTCAATTCTTTTATATCTTTGCTGATTATCTGTTTACTGATATTAATTACTTTTTTAAATTTTTTATTTTATTTACCTTATTTTTTATGTTATGACCGGCTCAGCCTGCCCTGGGAGTGGGGCTGGCACACCATGTGGTGCCAGGGATTGAACCTCGGTCCCTGCAGTTGCCTAAGCTTGCCTAAGCAGGCGCTTTAGACCATTGAGCCATCTCGCTGGCCCCTACTGATATTAATTACTGACAGAGGAATACCAACAGTCTCCAATTATAAGTCTATATTTTACTAACTTTCCTTTCAGTTGTGACAACTTCTACTTTGTGTATTTTGAAGTTCTTTTCTTCAGCACATCCACACTTAAGATAACTATATGTTCTTAGTGAACTGGCATTTTCTATATGTGATTACCTTTTGGGCCTTGCAATCATTATTCCCCTATACATAATGTGTTATTTCTCTTCTCATTTCTTCCTTTCTTTATTACTTGGAAGAATATTTGTTTGACTTAATTTTCAGTAACTTGGTTACAATGTGTCTGGGTGTGGGTGTCTTTGTGTTTATCTTATTTTGGATTTGTTTGCTTTTTGAATTTCATTTTATGCTTTTCACCAAGCTTGAGGAATTTTGAGCCAAGTAATCTGCAAATTTTGGGGGACATAGTCTCTCTTCTCTAAAAACCTAGATATGCATTAGCCCTTTTGTTGTGGTTCTATAGGTCCCCAAGGCGCCATTCCTTTTTCTTCCAAACTTTTTTTTTCTCTCTGTTGTCCAGCTAGCCTAATTTCTATTGCTCCATCCTCAGGTACACTGACTCTTCTCTGTCATCACTGTCCTACTATTGATGAGTATATGCAGTGTATTTTAAAATTTCTAAAGTTTTCATTTGAGCTGGGCATGGTGGTGCACACCTGTAATCCCAGAACTCAAGGGAGACTGAAGCAGGAGGGTTGCTGTAAGTTTAAGGCCAGCCTGGGCTATATCGTGAGACCATCTCAAAAAAAGTAAAAAAGAAGTTACTTGGTATTGCAATTTGTATAGTGAATGGCCCCCAAGGGTCTGCTTTAAGGTCTCAGTCTCCAGAATACCGTTGCGGGGAGGTGCTGTGGACCCTTGGACAGTTCTTAGATCTGAAGAAGACTGGGAGATCTTGGCCAGTCCAGTTGCCCTTTGTCACCTAGCTCATGAGGTAATCACTTTGCTCTGCCCTGTTTTCTCCCTGTAACTTGCTGCCTTGCCAAGAGAAGGGGACCACTCGATCATGCAGTGGAACCACAAACTGACATAAACCTATTTGCTTTCTGTTCTTCTCCTACTAATACTTCTCCTTATCTCTCATTAGTACTCATATACTTGGAAACACAAAGAAGCATGAAAATCTCAACTTGTACCAAAAAAAAACCAACAAATCAAATCAAAGAAATCGGGGACCATGCACTTGGCACCCTACCCTCCTGTCCCTCTCTCAGACAGGAGCTTTCTTTCTCTCAGTAAATATGTTCTTCTCGTTACCTCTGTTTGTTCCTAAAATTCATTCTTCGGTTTTAGAGAACACAAACTCATCCCAGGTACTATTCAGGTTGGGGATCAGTTTTCTCTATATCATTTGGAGGTTCCCTGTGGGAGGTCATCCACCCCAGATCAGTTTTTTCTTCCTGCATCATTTGGGGTTTCCCACTGACATCATTGGATTGCGGATTGAACTCAGGCCCTTGAGCTTTCCCGGCAGGAGCTTATTCTACTGAACTATCTCCCTAACCCCTATCAGTTTGTACTTTTATTGTGTATTCTTCCATAAGTATTCGGCTCACCACTGGTTCTGCTGGATGTTAAGAGTTTTGTGGTAGGTGTACAGTGTTACAAGGCAGGGTCAGCGGCAGGAATGGCCTCAGCGTGCTGAGAGTACATTTGGAAGACAAGTCTAGGGTTGAAAGGGAGAGTAAAAAACTTAGAGACCTAAGAAGAAGACAATCAGACTGGCAGAGAAGGAACACACAGCTGTGTGAAAAGGAGCTGGAGAAGCAGAGGATTCTGGACATGGAGTAAATACAACTCGAGGAAGCCCATAAACTCTCTTTTCAAATCTTTAAAAAAAACTTTTACAAGGAAAGAAAGAAGCACAGTGTGGGTACTGAGTTTACCCACAGACTTCCTCGTTGGCTCTGTGTGCTTATGTAGCCAACCAACATTGCTGTGGTGTATCTTTAAGGCAACTTGGAAGAATCAAAGGCAAGGAAAAGATTCCAATCAAAATCATCTCAAATGAGCAATGCTGACCCATTGAAGGAATGTCCTCAGAGGGCATCATGATGATGTCCATGAGATTATCTGCACACATCAAGGGACAGACATTAACTTCTCTGTTGACTTAAATTGATGTTTTGCAGAATAAACACACCCAAAGGATACAAAAAATCAAAGCAATCAATGAATTCTGAAAATGATATGGTATAACTATTAGAATTGTCAAAGAGTGATGTAACCATCATAGAAACTTAAATTATTATAAATTTTTTGTGGGGGTTGTGTGTGTGTGTGTGTGTGTGTGTGTGTGTGTGTGTGTGTGTATTTGAAACAGGGTCTCACTATACAGTTCAAGCTGGCCTTGAGCTCAATTTATAGCCCAGGCTAGCCTCAAACTGACAACAATCTTCCTGCCTCAGCCTGTGAAGTGCTGGGATTATAGGTATGCACCACCATGCCTGGATAAACCGTCTTGAAGCAAAACTCAAAGTAGAAAATAATGACAAAGAAGTAAAAGATATGAAAAATAATCAAATGAAAGTTTTTATTTTTGTTTCATTTTCCTCTTTTTTTTTTTTTTTGAGATAGGGTCTCAAGAGGTAGTCCAGGCTGGCCTTGAATTCACTATGGAATACAAATTGGCCTCAAACTTGTGGCAATCCTCCTGCCTCAGCCTTGCCAATTCAGGGATTACAAGCATGCAATACCATGGCTGGCCTTAGTATTTTTTTCTTTGCCTTATTATTTTTTAAGTACTAAGAATTGAGGGCCTGCGAGATGGTTCAGTGGTCTAAAGCGCCTGCTTAGGAAAGCTCAGGCAACTGCAGGGACTGTGGTTCGATCCCCGGCACCACATGCTGCGCCAGCCCCACCACCAGGGCAGGCTGAGCCAGTCATAAAATAAACAAACAAACAAACAAAACAAATAAATAAATAAATAAATAAAATTAAAAAAAAAAATTGACCCCAAGGAATCCTGAGCTATATCCCCAGCCCTTGTTTGTTTGTTTGTTTATTTGTGACACTCTTAGCTAAATTGTCCAGAAAGGCATTGGAATTCTCATCTTTCTCCCAAGAAGCTGGTATGATAAGCATGCCACAATTACAGGAACATCTGGCTCTAGCTTGGTTGTATTCTAGACATTTTGAATATTGTTGTTAGATCCTGAGTTGTGTTTCAATCCTTTGGGACTCATTGTTAATAGTAGTTTTAGCAGGCAAAACTATATATCTATGTAAGGTAAGACTTTCTATTAGATGCTATGGGGCTCTGCCACATACATGTGTCTCTCAGTGGTCAGTCTGGGATATCAGGAGTTTTGTCCATTAGCTTCACTTCAAAAATCATTTTTAAAATTAGAATCTGTCCTATATGTTTGCTATTTGGAGATCAACCTAGGAGTTCACAAAGAGCTTTATGGGGTTGTGTTCCTAAGCAACTACCTATCTCTCAGAGCTCTCCTTTTCAGTCTTCTACCATGCCTATAATTGCACTGCCTCCACAGCCAAGCAGTGGGAACATGTGGAAAGAGTATGAAAGCCATAGAGTTAAAAAAAAAAAAAAAAAGAGAGAGAGAGAAAGCGCAGAATAAGCATGAGGCATGGTGGTACACGACTAAAACCCCAGCACTCAGGAGGCTGAGGCAGGCAGATAGCTCTGAGTTCAAGGCCAACATGGACTACAAAGTGAGTTCAAGGCCAGCCTGCACCAGACAGAGAGACCCTGTCTCAAAAGAGAAAAATAAAAACAAGCAAACAAAAAAGAAGCCAATAAAATTGCCGGGTATGGTAGTGCACACATAACTCAGCAGTCAGGGAGGGTGAGGCAGTAGGGTCCCATGGTTAAGTCTCAGCCTGGGAAATTTTTTTTTTTCTTTTTAAGACAGAGTCTTTCTCTATAATTCAAGCTGATCTTAAACTAACTTTGTAGCCCAGGCTGGCACTGAACTGTCAGTGATCCTCCTGCCTCATCCTCCTGAATGCTGCGATCACAGGTATGTGCAACCAAAACTGGCAACAACTTAATGAAACCCTGTCTTAAAATAAGAAATGAGTAGAATAAACACTTGCATGGCAAGTGCAAGGTCCTGAGTTCAACCCCAGTACTGCAAAAAAAAAAAAAAAAAAAAAAGGCAAGGTAGCTCCATGTGAAGTGGCCAGGGCTTCATTTTCAGTACTGCAAAATAAGTAAATAAAAGCAATAGTGGTTGGATCTCCCCTATGGATCTGCGCATAGCCTCACCAAGTAGAGAAGAATATCCTCATCAGAGTTTTCATGGCCTAAGTTTCGTATTACTGGCCATGCTCTCTGCTACCCCTGCTGAAAAATTATCTGTGGCCTGGGTACATGAGGCTTTAGACAAAAAACAGTAGAAAGCACCCTTGGGGTTTCCTCCACTCCTTTGTAGCTTCAGAAATTCGTGTGTGTGTGTGTGTGTGTGTGTGTGTGTGTGTGTGTGTGTGTGTGTTGCTGGGGATGGAACCCAGGATTTCATGCATGCTAGGTGAGTGCTCTACTACTGAGCTTCACCCTCAACCCAGGGATTTATTTCTGCTACTGGAGCCAGATCTAAAGGGTTTCTCTTAGATCTCTTCTGTCTGCACCCCAGATTTCAGGCTGTGTTGACATCAAGTGGGGAGATATTGAAGAAAGAAATAGAGAGCTCACGGCCAGTTAGGTGATACTTGCAGTTCGGTGGTTCCTCCGAGCTGCCTGCCAATACTTTCCGAGCTCTCAAGCAGGTGTTATCCAGGGGTTTTTATTTTTGTTTTAAAGATTTATTTATTTGATATAAGGTCTTACTACATAGTTTTGACTCGCAGTAATCCTCTTGTCTCAGTCTCCCCATGCTGGGATTACAACGTGCGCCACCACATCCAGTTTCAGTGGCCAGCAAGGCCTGGAACCAGCTTGGCATGTGGTACCAGGGATTGAATGCCAGTCTTTGCACTTGCCAGGCAGGCACTTAGACTGCTGAACTATCTCACTGACCTTGTCCAAGTTTTATGGTTGTGCTCAGTAGGAGAATATGAGATTAATGTATTTTTACTTTCTTATGTGGAACAGAATTTCTCAACATAGT
>PVKN010007264.1:0-26942 GCA_004027915.1 Capromys pilorides
ATTATGCAAGAAGAAGGTGTGGCCGGGGCCAAGGGACCTTCCAAGGCCACCCCCATTGCGAGTGGCTAGATCAGGAGGGGAACCTTGTTTTGTCTCAGTGGAGGGTGGATTTCAACCCTGATCTCCTAGGACTTGATATCAGCTACCCGGACACAGTGTGAGCAGCCATCAGCCCCAGAGGGAGGGAGGGAGGGAGGGAGGGAGCGTGGCATCTGGGGTGGACACACATGCTGGGAGCATGCAGGTAAGGCAGAAGCGCCATGGCCGAGGCCTGCCAGCACACGCTGGGCTCTGTGCTGTGCATTCAGTAGACGCTGACTAACCTCTGGCTCCTCATGGCGTGCACGAGTGCGGGGGAAGTCTCGCCACTCCCACCTCCCAGGACACTGAAGCTCGGCAGAGGCAGTCGGGGTCCAAACCAGCTCTGGAGCGAGCTGGACTCCCTTCAGCACACCTCTGCTGCCTTAGTGCTCCCTGAAGTGGGGCGCCCTCCTTCCAGGGGCCTCCTTCCTTCTGGGATCCGAAGGGTGAATGGACACCCATCCTGGATGCTGAATCCAGGAACCAGGGTCCTCCTCACAGGCACCCCAGGGCAACTACAGGCCTGCTGAGGAAAGGCCAGCCAGGGCCAGACGGTGACCATTGTTTCTTTTTGCCAGTATGTGTGACGCCGCGGCACGATAGCTATAGGAAGCCAGGGTTCTGAACGCAGCAGGTCAGGATTATAGCCTCGTTCTGCTGCTTTTGGCCAGATGACCGTGGCCTTGGTGGGCCTCGTCCACCTCTGAACAGTGAGTCCAGAGACCCTCAGCATGCGCAGTGCAGTGAGTCCACACCACGAGTGAGCTAAGCTCAGCAGGCCGCCTCCATGAGCTCGCCCAGAACTCCCGCAGAGCGCCAGGCGCAGCTGAGGTCCACGGGCAGCACAGCAGGGCACCCCAGCCCACTGCATTTGCACAGCTTCCTGGGGCTCCTTGGGCTCCTCCCACCCCAGCTTGCCACCCAGCTCCCTTTTCCTCTGCCTTTCAGTCTGCTCCGCTGTCCCCTTAAGTTCCCTCTGTCATTGCTGAGCGCTGCCCAGGGTCCCTTCAGCACCTCCTCTGTGCAGGTGACACCCCAGTCTGTATCTCCAGCCCTGAGGCTCCAGACCCAGCTGGCCATGTCCTAAACTGCCCGAGATCTCCTGCCTGACCAATGACAAGCCGTCCCTGAGGGCTGCCTCCTGTCCTGGCTCCCTCTTTGCTGCTCTACCACTGCCCAGTGACTTTAAGTTAGACTTCAAGCTAGACCTCACGCCTGACATTCTTCTCTTCTCTTCTCTTCTCTTCTCTTCTCTTCTCTTCTCTTCTCTTCTCTTCTCTTCCCTTCCCATCCCCCCGCCACGTGACCTCCCACTGTCAGTCCTGTCCTCTGCAGCTGGCCTGCTGCCCTATCTCCTGGCTGGCCTTCTTGTCTTCAACTCCTGCCCTTCCAGTTCACTGGGATCTTAAAGCCCTGACCAGCCCACAGCTTTCAAATTCTCTGCTGCTTCCTGAATCCAGCTCCATGTCTCAGCCTACAGGCAAAGAAAAAAAATCAAAAAACCTTTCCAGTCAGGCCTCTGGCGATTCCCTCCCTGAACCTTTTGCATCAGCCAGACTGACTGGACATTTTCCCCTGACGTTGAGAGCTCAGGTGCTTAACTTCCCTAGAATGCTTAGATGCTAAGGTGTTGCTTGGCTAAAACAGTAAAAGTCCTACCCCTCAGATACCTATTCAGCGCTCACTGAGTGAGTTCACTGGACCACACGGCAGGACTGCAGAAAGTTTCCAGACTTAGTCTTTTGCCCTTGGAGAGCTGGCATGCGCATGCGCACACAGAATGGTGTAATCCAAGTGGGAGATGGCTCGTGGGCAGTAGTAGGGGCTGGGAGCGATCGGGCAGAAGGTGGGCCTTGCCTGACCCAGGCCTGGAATAAACTCCTGGAGAGGAATCAGCATCTCTTGAGGTCAGGGGAATGAAGAGCGCAGTCTCAGAGACACACACAGCTGCAGAGTGCTTGTGGGCAGGTCAGAGACCAGTTTCGCTGGGCTCCACAGGTAAGGGCACTTGGCTTTAGGGTGGAAAATGGAACCGGGAGCCAAAGGAGAGGGGAGAACCTGCCCCATGGAAGAGCCATCTCCTTTTGGGCACACATTCGATGAGGATGTGGGTTTGCCTGGGAGCTGACTGCATGGAGCCTCACTTGCATCTTGAAAATGCTCTTGCAGTGTCATAGACTGCGCATGCAGCACGCACCCTAATTAATGTTCGAAGGCTCTGACTCTGGTGATGTTTAAACTCTTTCTCTTTTTGTAACAGGAGAATCTTAAGCGGCTAAGAGATAGCATCACCCGGAGACAGAAGGAGAAGCAGAAACTGGGAAGGCAGGCAGGTGCGTGCTACCTGGCGTGACCCTTGTGGTCTGTGCGGACAGGCGCCTGGCTCTCTTTGGCTCCTGGAAGGACATGTGTTTCTTGGGAAGGGAAAGGGGGCACCCCATGCACATAATGTCTCCTTTTGGCTTGGGTGGTGAGTCCTATGTCCTCAGCTTCCACACCTCCCGGTGCTTCAGAAGCCTAGGACCCAGGTCAGCGGGGCCCCCTCCATGCAGCAGCAGGGATGGCTCGATGCAGTGACAAAATGCCCAAATGCCCAGCACCCAGATGCAGGGAGGACGGGTTCACCTAGCTCGCACTTTGTAGAGGTTTCAGTCCGTTGGACTGGTTCCAAGGTAGAGGAGCACCACAGAGGAGAACAGTGCCTGGCACCCCCAAGGGACCAAGAGCAACAAGGGACGAGGGACTCTTTCTGTCATGTATATATATCACATATGCATCGTATGTGATATATATGTATATATGTTAATGTGTATCATATGTGTATCATATATGTATCGTGTGTGTGTGTGTGTGTGTATGTGTGTTAACGCATTTGGTACAGGGACTCATTACGCCGCTCAGATTTGTGGTGATCCTCCTCCTGCTTTCAGCCTCCCCAGTGCTGGGTTTCCAAGCTTACACCAGACTCTGGCTGGCTTAGCCCACCCTGGGGGTGGGGCTGGCACAGCACGTGGTACTGAGTATTGAACCATGGCCCCTAAGCTTGCCTAAGCTTACCTAAGCAGGTGCTTCAGTCTGCTGAGCTATCTCACTGGCCACTGTCCCTTATTTTGTGTGCAGGTTACCTACCCTAGGGTGATGTAGTGCTCACCCCCTTAATCCTAGCCAGAACTGCACCAAACCAGTCAGTGGACTGAGTTGCTAATCACACCTCCTTACTCCCAGCATCATGTGCTCTAAATTCAGCCACTAATGAAAAAACCTGGTGACTACAAGAGGCTTGCGGGAACATCCCAGGCAGATACGGGTTTCATTTGTGCACCCTGAGGACTGGGTGTGTCTGTTCCCCACGACGCATCCTCTGCAGGGAACCAGCCAGGTGGCACTGTCCCTCCTGAGCAAGAACCTGGGTTTGTCCACACTGCATCCTCCCACTGAGCCCCTTCAGCGTGTGGGCCTCGGTCCTCACCCTGGCCTTTCAGAGCTGCTGCAGGCCACTGGGCCCATCCCTTGAGCATTTGCAGAAGCTCCAACCCCTCACTAGCAATCCACAGGTGTTCTGCCCCTGAAACACAACCTGAGTCTGTTCATTTCTGACCACGTCCTGGGTGGCTTTAGCCAGGCTGCCATCCCCTCTTGGCAAGACTAATGCAGTAGCCTCTTAGCTGTCCCTTCATGTTTGCTTTGCCCCTGTATAGATAACCCTGCAACTACAACCAGTGCCCTTCTAAAAGTAAAACAAAACAAAAGCCAGATGGTGCCGCCCTCTTGCTCCAAGCCCTCCAGGGGCTCCTGTAAGGCTCAGTAAACACGAACTCTTCCTGTGGTCTGCAAGGCCCCACATGAGGTGGCCTCAGCTTGTTCCCCTTTCATGACCCCAGCTTCACCTTCACTCAGGGCCTGCGCACTTGGTGCGCTGCTGCTTTCCCCCACACCTTCATCTGCTGGGTCTTTTCTCTTTCCGAGATTTCTGTGCCCTCCTCTTCAGCGGCATGTTCCACATCTCACTTCTCATTTGCTTGCTTTTCCTCTTGGTCTGTATCACAGACCCGAAGTCCCTTGTCCCTGCTCTCAGGGACTCGGCCCAGTCACTTGCCCTTCTCCTGTCGTGAGCTCGTGAAGGGCACGAGCATGTCTGCCCTGTGGTCTGAGCCCCTAGGAAGGGACAGTCACAGAGCTTGGAGTGTCTCCATTGTAGTAATTCAGGCCACCACTGTTCCCTCCACAAACACTGAGCACAAGCCACCCAGCTGATAAAAGACCTCGGGGCCACTGTCTCTGCCATCTGATACCTCACAGATCAGTTGTCTGTGTTCACGGAGGTTGGATTTTCCCTTCTGAGGTCCACCCCATGCCACCTTCGTGGCACTGTGGAGAGAGTGGTAACCCCGCTAATGTTAATGGTTCTGACTGTTACAGGGAAAAGGGGTTCAAGGTTATAACCTTGGCAGCAGGCCAGAGAGTTCTCCCTAAGCTAGAACTTCCATTTATGTCACCACTCCCCAAACTCCGGTGTGTCTGCCCTCCCCGTGGAGGAGAGGAGTGAAAACAGGAGGCTGAAAGAAAGTCTGACCCACTGTCTGCACAGTCATGGTTGGGTGGGGTGCAGGGGGTGGGGGTGTCAGATAAAAGAACTCCAGGTGGGAGATGACCAAGTCTTGAAATGAAACACTCCAGGATCTGCAGTGTAGCAGTGTGGAGCCTGTGGTTTGGTGGCGGCCTCTGTGTCTGAAGGCCTGGGAGTTTATAGCGGGGCCTTGACAGGCTGGGCTCAAGAACTGAGGCTTCTGGCCCCGTTGCGTCTTTCCACCCCCTGGATGCCATGGGCTGGCCCTGGAGTTACTGAAGCAAGATAAACGCACATGCGTAGACCCAGCGGAGCAGGGGCACGAGTCCTGGAACCAGCCAGGCTGGGCCAGATTTCTGCTCACTGTGAAGTGGGAGCCATGGGCAAGAGACTCGGTCCCTATCTGTCAGGTGGCAGAAAAAGAAGTGCCCACTAGGAAGGAATCTGGGTGTAGCCTGCCCACTCCAGTCCCTGGCGCATCTCGGCACCTGGGGGCTCTCACAGGTACCAGCACCCTCTCAGGCAGGGCCTTCCCGAGTGAGTGCACTGGGATGGGATTTAACACCTCAGGTCAAGCCCCAGCGTCATAAGTTTTGAAACACTATACTAAGTTCACTCAAGACCAGTTAGGGTCCAGACAGTGATTTATACCCTCTGGTACCTGTAATTTAAAGAGGAATGGTCAATGTCTAAAATTTACCAAAAGGGCATGACTTCAGCCTCACTGCTGTTCACCAGGAAGCAGACACTGACAAGGAATTTTTTTGGGGATAGCGGTTTAATTATTTTTATTCATTTATTTTTGTCTTTTTGAGACAGGGTCTCGCTATGCAGTTCAGGCTGGCCTTGAGCTCACTTTTGTAGCCCAGGCTGGTCTCGAACTCACATTGATCCTCCTGCCTCAGCCTCCCAAGTGCTGGGAGTACAGGCGTGTGCCACCACGCCCGGCACTAATTATTTTTATTTTTTATATCAGAGACTTTAATTAATACCATGACTATTACAAGATTCTATAGCTGGATGCCATGTTAGTTTTTCATTGCTGTAACACATGCTCCAGATGACTGCCTTATAAGAACAAAAGATTTATTTTGGCTCATAGTTTTGGAGGTGTCAAGCCCTGATCATTTGGCCCCAAGGAAATACATTATAGCTGAGCAAAATTCTCTGAAGTAAGAGATATGAGGGAGAAGAAGGGAGTCAGACTTGTCCCTTCCAGTGACCTAAAGACCTCCTACTATGCCTTACCACCATCTTCCACAGTGCCAAGCTGGGACCTTGAGGGACATTCCAGGTCTGAACTATATCTGACACTGAGCGAGGCTGCCTGGAGTGGCCGGGTGTGATGGCGCAGCCCTGAGTCCCAGCACTCGGGAGGCTGAAGCGGGACAATCCCTGCAAGTCTAAAGCCAGCCTGGGATATATAGTAAATTCAAGGCCAGCCTCGACTACAGAGTGAGATCCTGTCTCAAAAAAAGGATAGAGTTGGCAAGCCACCCACCAGGGAGAAGGGACCCCAAGTGGCTCCTTATGTTTGAGTTATGCCAGTGAGAAACAAACAAACTCAGCCACTTATTTATCTGCCACAATCATTCATTGGTTAAGGCCTATTGTGGGGGTGGTACTTTTAACTTGGCCACCAGAGAAAGTTTTAGGCAATTGGAAGTTGGACCGTGCACTGCAGGGTGAGGCCCAGGAGAATCGGAATGTCTGCCAAAGATGACATTCTTTTTTAAAAAAAAGTCTTTTCTTTATTTGGCACATGGTCCTCACTATGCAGCTTAGGCTCCCAGCCCAGACTTGTAGTGACCCTCCTGTCTCAGCCTCACCAGCACTGGGATTACAGGTGTGCGCCACCATGCCCAGTTTCAGTGGCCAGCACGAGGTACTGGGGGTTCCAAGTCCAGCATGGCGTGCACTACCAGGGATTGAACCCAGGTCCCTGTGCTTGCCAAGCAGGTGCACAGACTGCCAAGCAATCTCCTCAGCCCAAGACATCTTTTCTGGTTGAACAGATACAACTCATTGGTTAGCTCTGCAAACTAGGTTATTTATCACATACTAGTTTGTGATGCCGTACCTCATGGGCTGCCTGCGGGGCCTCAGAGCTACTGTGTACATTCTTGAAGGGAGAGGAAGGAGACTAAGGGTGCGAGGTAGATTAGGATACACGGGGCTGGGCCCACTTACCCTGCTGTGAACACTGAAGCATCCTTTAAAAATATGCTGTGTTGAGCTTCTGTTACTACTAGAATAAAGAATTCTGCTCCACTAAAGCCAAAAAGCTTAGGAAAACTGTGGGCACAGTACCACGTTGATCTATAGGAGTAGTAGTGTTGTGGAGTGATAACTTCTTTTTTTAAAAAAATTATTTAATTTAAAAATTTTAATAGAGTCTATAGGGTCTCACTATGCAGATTGAACTCATAGTGATCCTCCTGTTTTCAGCCTCTCAAGCACTCGGATTACAGGCTCGTGCCACCATACCAGTCTTAATTGCCGTCTCAGTATGCCCGAGGGGTGGTGCCAGCAAGGCACATTGGAGATCAAACCCCAGTTCCTGTGGTCTGCTGAAGCAGGTGCTTTAGTCCGCTGAACTATCTGGCTGGCCCTAGTGGCATTTCTTTCTAACAAACCTTCTCCAAGAATGTAACCCACTCCAAATACGAGAACTGACTTAATTTGGAAACTTTGTCTTAGAAAAGAAAAATAATGATCATTTTTCTTTAATTTGGGTTCCAACTCTAAGGATAACTGAATGTCGAGCCTCTGTTCATAATCATTTGCCCGTGTCTCCTAAGCCCCAGGGAGTAGCTTTGCTCTTCTTGAGCTGGCGCAGAGATGACAGCACGGGAAACCAGCAAGGGGCTGCTGTGACTTGTGGCATGTTGTGTGCCATGGCCCTGCCGAGAAGACAGTCATTATTTGTTTTCTGAGTGCGTTCTGTGGGCAGAGGAGCCAGCTGAGTGCTGGCAAACCTGGGTTCCGATCCCCTCTGTTGCTAATCACTTACGACGCAGTGTCACCCCTTCAACCCCTCAGTTTCCTCACTGGAGCTCCCCCTGGCTCACCTACTTAGAGGAGAAGCCACAGAGCTCGGTGGGCAAATGCAGTGGCAGCACAGGTGCAGACACTGTGGGAAGCTGCCATGCGGCCGTTCCTGGTGCCACACCTGTAGGCCACCATTTAGAGTAGCTCGACCTGCTCCCCAATTGAACTTGAACTTCTGCTCCCCAATTTTTTTTCCTGTGTGTTTTCATTTCGTTTTTCATAAAACTGTTGAGGGTAGAAAATTGCCATCTCTGGCAGACAGGGAACTCTTTTTCTTTTAAGAGGATAAGTAAAAAACGAGAGGGAGATGGGGAGATAGCGCTGTGGTCTAAGCGCAGACCTGGCAAGTGCAAGGACCCAGGTTCAATTCCCAGTACTGCATGTCATGCCAGCCCTGTGCCCAGCCAGACGCATAGTGGCACACACCTGTAATCCCAGTACTAGAAAGACTGAGGCAGGAGGATCACTGTGAGTCTGAACTGTGTAGCAAGACCCTGTACCAAATACATAAATAAATAAAAGGTTTAAAAAAAAAAAAGACGAGAGGGAGACAAGAATGACACCTGTGCAGGCTCCGGAATCCCATTGGTCACCCACGTGACTGTGCGCCCCTTAGTCGCTACCTAAGTTCACTGCACAGTTGTAACCCAGGGACCCCCAGAACAGAAAAAGATGCTGTAGTACTGAGAGGGCCAGGAAGCCGCTCAGTACCAGAGTCTGCTGGGACCACGCAAGGGAATAATCCACTTCCGGTGTACTCTGTGCTGATTGTGCACTGTGGGCTTGCTGGGCTGTCCGCGTGCTGCCCTTTCCTGAAGGGAAAGCTATACCCGGTTACCCTCTGCTGCCAGCCTCTGGCTCTATGAGCACAGCCACCTCTGCCACAGCCTCTCCTAGCGCCTGGGAGGGGGGAGGTGGAAGCCAAAGTGGTGCCAAGGATGAGCCAGGGGAGCCCTGAGGCAGAGGCACCTCTGCTGCCCACGTACCTGAGCAGGAAGTTGCTGCCAGTAGCACCGGGAGGTCATTCTGCTCAGTGGCAGGGGTTAGAGCCCAAGGGTGGGACTCTAGGGAAGAATAAAAGCAAAACACTGGGCAGGACTAAGCCAGGAAGAGGTCAAGTTAGTGCTTTTCTAGGCAAAGCAGCACTCTTCTTTTAATAAAAAAATGTATTTAATACAGGGTTTACAGAGTCTCACCACACAGATCGGACCTGTGATCCTCCTGTTTTCAGCCTCCCAAGTCCTGGGGTACAGGCACGTGCCACCATGCCCACTCTCACTGCTGTTTCGGCAGGCCTCAGGGGCGGTCTTGGCACAGCATACCAGGGGTGGAACTCTGGTCCCTGTGCCGGCCTGAGTAGGCGCCTGAGTCCACTGAGCCATCTGGCTGGCCCAAGGAGCACTCTTCTTTATCACTAATCGGCCTTGCAAGCCAAAAAAGCTTTCCAGCAACTGAAGGATCTCCTGTCATTAACTCTGAGTCCTGCTACCAGTAGGGACCCCCTCGCTACTGGAGCGAGGAAGCGTCTGGACTCTCTCGCCAGCATCGGAAACCCCACCTCCACCACGTCCTGCCGCAGGACAGAGATGCAACTTGACTTTTATGGTGGAGATGATGATAGCTTTGATTTCTTGAGTGAAAACCATGGAAGGCGTTAGAACAAGCCTGGTGCCCAGGGTGGCCTGTTAATGATGGCCAGTGATGCACACACACCCTCCTCGACTTCCTCAAGCTGCACAGCACTGGGGGAGGAGGGGGTCCCAGGCCCCTCTGCAGGTCTCCTCCTCTCCCTGTAAGTGGAGTAACGTGTGAATGTTTTTCTGCTCTCTTCTCACGTGCTGCCACCCCTTCCTTCCATCTCCCAGCCCGGCCACCCCAGAGTCCAGGGTTGCAGCGCTGATGTGGGCTCTGCCCTCACCCTCTTGTTCTTCTAGGCTTGGAGTAGAGGAAAGCAGGTGGGGGGCGGGGGACAGTCAGGCAGATGGCAGTCTGCTTTCCTGAAGCTTCTCCCTGTTCCCCTGATGCCAGACCTGGAGATCACAGTGCCCATCCGGCACTCACAGCACCTGTCTGGGAAAGTGGAGTTCGGAGTCTACGAGAGCGGCCCTCGGAAGAGCGTCTTCCCCTCAAGAACAGAGCTAAGGCGTGGCGACTGGAAAACAGACAGCACTTCAAGCACAGCAAGTGAGTAGGGCTGAGCCCTCAGTGCCCTCGCCGGGGTACTTTAGCTGGTGGCTGTGGCATTTGAAAACATTCTGTCGTGAGCCCGTAGATCTCAATGGGGACCTGACTTGGTTTTGAGAAATGTAAACTATGAAGAACAATTAACCCGTACAGTTTGCTTTTACCATGGGAAGCCAGGTTGGATAATTATTACTCTATGCTCTTGATAAAGAAAATACCTAACAATAATAGTCAACATTCATTGAGCATTGATGATCCTGAAGTTTCTTCATAGACTGTTGAATTCTGACAGAACCTCTTTTTTTCCATAGCAAGCGGAAACTTCTCTAAGAGGCGCTTTGACCCTATTTCCCAAGGAGGGAAGTTGGAGGCTCAGCGTCCTGACGGGGTTAAGGAGCGAATGTGGTCAAGCTGGGTTCAAAGTCGGACTGCTGTCTGGATCCAGAGCCAGTGCCCTCAGCCCCCATTTCTTGCTGCCTCCCCAGCTGGGTTTAAGGGAAGGTGCGGGCACAAAGTGAAAAGCACTAGAACACAATGGACTCAGATTTGAGGATCCCAGCTTTAGACCGGGAGGATCTAATTAGGATGCGCTTCCTGTGCGCTTGAATAGGAGTCTGATTGCACGGGCAGTGCCCACTGATGCACGTGGTGCTTTGTTTCCACATCCAGAGCCCGGTTAGCTGAGTTCAGCCACGCTGGCTTCATAAGCCCCGTAGAGGTTCTTTCTTCCATTCGTTTTGGTGTTATCAAATCAGCTGGAACAGTAATGAAAAAGCCAGTGGGAAGCTGAATTTCAAGATTCATGTCTCCTTAAATGTGAAACAGAAGATCCACAAATGAAATCCAACCTAATCCAGCCTCAGATTCTTTTTTTTTTTCTTCATGGGACTGAGGTTCGAACTCATGACCTTGCATTTACCAGGCAGGCACTTGTGCCTTGGAGCTATCTCCCCGGCCCCCTCAGAGTCTTAATCCCCTGGAGAGTCTGATACATGTTCTGGATCTGTTCCCTAGAAAAATGCTTGGTTGTATACACATACATGTATATCCACACTCACGTGTATGCAGACACACACACACACACACACACACACACATAACCAATTCTGTGCAGTCATGAATTTAAGTCAAGAATTTCTGTACTAGTTTCCCTCCTTATTGTATGAATGGATTACTTATAACCCAGAGGGGAAGGGTCTTTCTCCAAGGTCATGTAGCCTCAAAGCACAAAGTTGGGACTAGAACCCAGCTCTTTTCTCTTTCACGTTAATATTCCTGCCAACGTGACCTGTGGAAGCACACCCAAAGCCTGTCACATGAGCTTGTGGGATGTCTGCACTGTCAGAGAAAGAAAGCCTCCCTATAATAACGGTGGTGATAGTGCGTATCTAGAGACCCCTGAGGCAATGCTGAAATTCAATGCTGACATGTTCAGAAAAGGGAGAAAGTTTCCTAGGGACCACAGGTTGGAAAGAAAGCTAGGGACAGACATACGGGGAGGGAGAAGGGCTGGAAACACCCACACAGACACACACACACACACACACACACACTTCTTTCTTTCTTTCTTTCTTTCTTTCTTTCTTTCTTTCTTTCTTTCCTAGAACTCTAGGTCAGAACCTTGTGCTTGCCACGCAGGTGCTGTGGCTGCTGGGCTACATCTGGGTCCTCAGATAGTTGTTTTCATTAATAAGATTGCTACCTTTTGCTGAGTCTGCTAAGCATATTACTGTGTGGTCTAATTTGTTCTGTACACCAACACCTCAGTTTCTAGGTAAGGAAATGGGGAATTGGCGAGTTCAGGCAGATTGCCCCATCTCTTGGCAAGTAAGCAGGGGGTCTGGCATTCACACCCAGAGTTTTTGTCCTCCAGAAACTTCCAAATAGAAGGGCAGAGAATAGGGGTGGCTGGTCTCTGACCCACCAGCCCGCTCTTCACCCCAGAGTCACATCCTGAAAACAGCACTGTTTTTATTACGCTATAGCTGTCAGGACTTGAAAGTCACAGAAAAATAATTTCAGGTTACATCTAGTTATAGCCAAAAACTTAAGATACTGGTATTTATATTGAAGACAGCAAAAGTTCCATTGCAGAAGGACCGTTCCGTGACTTTCTCCTGGGTTGTCTGGGCCAAGTTTCTTATGCAGTTTGTGGTTATTTTTTCCCTTATTCTTGCACAGAGCACAGCTCAGTCAAACTGAGTGAGACAATGAAAACAAACGAGTACCCGTATTAATTAAGGGATTGTTACAGAGAAAAGAAGCTAAAGAAATAGTGAGCTAGATGCTCCTCTGCCCTGTCTCCCCAGTGACAGAGCTGGCTAGGGGTGGCAGTACCCTCCATCCCCTGGCAGGAGTACAGGTAACAGGGCTGGGGCGCAAGAGTTCCTACCCACTGGGCAGCCCCAGAGGCTGTGGCTAGAGTCATCAGCCTGAAGAGGGGCTGAAGGCAAAGCAGTCCAACCAGGGGAACCAAGGTTTGGAGCCAAGCGCTGGAGTCAAAGACTTAATGCCAAGGGAAGGGACGGTGGGTCCTGACGGGCCTGAATTTCCAGGGTTACAGAGCTAGTGCTTGTGACCGTTTCTTACTTTCTGATAGCAGATGACCTTCAGCACAGTGTAGCTCTTTGTGACCAAGTGGGAGGGGCCATGATGGATGATGCAGGGAGAGGGATGGGGACCTGTGTGCTCGGGGCTGGCTCTTAGTTAAGGGAATCTGGAGAGATTTTGATGACATTTTCTCTGAGATTTAAGGCCAGGGCAAATGAAAAGGACACTCTAGTCAGATGAACAGCATTATGTGTGGATGACTGAATAGGAAGGGACCATGTCTCTCATGCTCCTGAGGAGCAAGCCCTCAGTGCCCGGAAAGTAATCTCAAATTATAATACTAAACATTTGATTCAAGCTAATGTCTAAATTCGTTCCCTAAATTCATTCTGTCAAAGTTGATACCATAACAAAGCAAAAGGAGCACTATTTGCAAATGAATAAGAGCTATTTTAAGTGGACATTCCGTAACCCTAAGACTCTGCAACCTGCCGGTAGCAATATTGGTAAATCAAAGTTAAAATCTGCTTGTTATAGCTGATTAACTTTAATTCTTCCTTCTTTAGTGCTTATCACCATGGGTTCAGGCTGCTTCTAATGTCGTACTGAACAATACAGTAGCCATTGGCCATATGCAGCCATTTGCATTTAAATTAATTAAAAGTACAATATAATTTAAAATTCATTTCTATGGTTGCACTAGCCATGTTTCCCACTTGCTACCACATTGGATAGCACATAAATGGAACAGCGCCAGCACAGTTTCCACTGGATGGTGCTATCTGATGACACAGGGACCAATGCCCCCCTCAGGAGCTGCGGGCGCCTGCACTCACATTTGCAGGGTCTCACCCCCTATGTGTTTACATAAATGTTACAAGAACATGTTTCCTGTGTTCTAAGTAAAAAAAAAAAAAAACACACAAAAACCCACAGTAACAAAACTAGTTTGCAGATTTTAAAGATACTACCGAAGTGAGAATCAGATTGCCTCCACATCGGAGCTCTAATAGCAAGTAGGATTTTCAAAGGAAAAAAAGTGGCAGTCCTGTTTCTGAGAGCACTTACAGTGCGGGAAGCCCTCTGGAAAAGGCAGCTGTTAAGCTGAAAGTGGTCATCGAAAGGTGAACTATTTCATGGAATGCTGACAGAAGACCTGAGCTCTCATAGGATATGCAACAGCCAGCTGGAAGAAGCCTGTCTTCACCACTCGTGTGTGTTTCTGTCAGAAATGTACGCACTAGAGGTCTGCATTTTGTTTTCTCCTGAGCAAATCCCCAATCCAGCTTGCTTTATTTTCCACGCTTTAGGCAGTACGAGTAATCGCTCAAGTACGCGGAGCCTCCTGAGTGTGAGCAGCGGGATGGAGGGTGACAACGAGGTGAGCCCTGGGGTCCTTGCCCCATCCTTCCGTCTTGTCCTACAGGTCCTTTCGTTGCGAGAGAGAAACTCAGTGAAAGAGCCAACACAGAAAAAGGCACACGCTGTGTATTAGGGACTCCACTTACATAAAATACTTAGCGTGGAGAAATCCATAGAGGCAGATATGGGTTGGTGTTCGGCAGGGGCTGGAAGGAGAGGGGAGTGAGAAGAAATTCACTGCTTGGCACTGTGTTTCCTTTTGGGGATGTGAGAATGTTTCGAGACTAGAGTTGGTGGTTGCACAGCCCTGAACTCACTCAGTGCTGCTCAGTTGTTTACTTTAAAACGGTTGATTCTATGTTATGTGAATTTTGCCTTGAAGGAAGGGAGGGGAAAAGGCAGGGAGAAAGGAAAGAGAGGGAGATGAGCTCGGCTAGCGGCATCTATGGGAAGAATCTGGTGGGTCTCGGATTCCAGGTATGATGCCAAGGTCTAGGGTAAGGGCCACAAGGGATTCCAGGGGGAGCCCAGGGCATTGTTTCACGTGTTCCAGGGCCAGTGCCGCTGTCTGGGATTCAGCGAGTACCAGCTTCCTTCCTGCTCTTCCCACTGCCCTTTTCTGTATAGCGGTACCGCCTCGAAAGGCCAGAAGGCCTTGGGGCCAAGAGGAAGCTGCTGCTTTGAGTGGGGGTCCTGCTCTAAGCTGGCTGAATTTGGGTCGGAGTGTCCACCCTGATCCAGGGACCAGGGGCTGGCAAAAACAGGAAGGCCCACCTGAGCCAACCCAGAAGGCTCCGGAGAACAAGGAGGGCAATTGTGACGAGCTTCTAGATGATGCTGGTTTTGACAGACATGGGCCATGTTTTTAGTAGCATGGATTTAGAGTTCAAAAGATGTGTGCGGATGCGGGCTAGCCTGTGCTCAACAACAGGAAGACATGGAAGGCTGCCCGTGGGTCTGGGCTGATGCCAGTTTGTGAGCACTCTGTGGTCAAAGCCTGGGGAAGGCTGAAGGGCATGTGGGATCTGGACGTCCAGCTGTGCTGGCTGCTTCAAGTAACGGTCAGCTTTTTCTCTCTCACCTTGTTTGCTGTAGGACGGTGAAGTCCCAGAAGTTCCCAGAAGTCGTAGTCCAGGCCCCCAGCAAATGGATGGAGCACACGCCATGCTCTCAGAGAGGCCCCCCAGGGTGCCTCCGCGAGCCGCCTCACAGAGGTAACGCTGACGCCTGCAGGACATTTTTTCTTCATACTCTGAATTCTAGCAACAGTAGGATTTTGGGACAGCTGAGATAATCCAAGAATAACACACAGTGGACCGAAATTCCTACTTTTGACATATTTCAGTGTGGGCTTTTCATTAATGCAGGTGAGGCTTTACTCAGGTGAATGGCAAATATACTATTTTACAAGTGAAATATGTCATCAATACTTGTCCATTTTTAAGGTAATTTTTTGTTCCATGGTTTCTCTTATTTTTGAGCTTTATTAGTACATATGTAGAGTATAGACTGTTCACATTCCTTGTGGGAAGTCGATACATGTACCTCACATATCCTTTTTTTGTTTTTTGTGGTACTAGGGATCGAACACAGGGCCTTGCGCTTGCCAGGCAGGCACCTATGCAGCTGAGCTATCTCCTCAGCCCCTTAATTCCTTTTTTATTCCCTTTCTCTTCTATCCCTTTTCTCTCCATCTATCCCTTGATCCTCTTCCCTTGTGTCTGTCTCAGTCTGTCTGTCTGTCTGTCGCTCTCTCTCTGTGAATGTTTGTAGTACATAATGTGTTTCAGTTTTCTCTTGCTGCCGGGACGAAATACACTATTTTAGCTCACAGTTGGTGGAGGTTTCAGTCTGTACTCAGCTGGCTCCAAGGCAGAGTAGCACAAGGCAGAGGGCAGCAGTCATGGCTGCAGAAAACAACAAAGTAGCAAGAGCAAGAGGGCGGAGTGGAAGCAGCAGCAGAGAGCAAGCTCCTGTCCCTTTCTTGTTTGCATTCAGTCTGTCTGCCCCAGGGTGGGTGTAATACACCCATAATCCCGGCAGCTCTCACATTCGTAATCCCAATATTGGATCATGAATTAATCACACTCTAGAAGCCCACAGCCCCATCACGGCATAAGGCTTTTGGGGGGACATCTAGATACAAACCATAATCTAAGGTGCACGTTCCCTGGAGTTTGTGCATGTACACACCACACTCCAGTGTCTTACCCCATCCCATCCACCCCTTTCACTCCAGCTCTATTTTTATGTTTGGCTAGAACTAGGTTCCCTAGTACTGCATTCCCTTGGCTGTGTTGCGGGAAGGTATCTTTTGAGGAACAGGTGACAAGTAGGACCTGGAAGTGGAGTTGCAGGTGGAGCAGGCTGGACTGCTGGGGTTGAGCCTGGCTCCAGAGCCACCACTTGGGGTCACACATGTCCAGAAGCCCCAGCTGGGA
The DNA here is from genome assembly GCA_004027915.1 of Capromys pilorides. NCBI lineage: Eukaryota > Metazoa > Chordata > Mammalia > Rodentia > Capromyidae > Capromys > Capromys pilorides. The sequence goes on from PVKN010007264.1 coordinate 16,237, forward strand.
GCCTCAACATTGTGTATAAATGGGGTTATTAATAGAGCTTCCTCGGGGAGTTGTAAGGATTGTATTCTTGGCCTGTGGTAAGACCTCAACAGGAGTGGGTTTTAAATATGTGCACAGGAAAGAAGTAAACATCTGGAGATGTGGAGACGGGCATCAGAGAGAGCGACTGAGTTCCTCGGCTGTTCATGTAGTATTTGGGCCCTGAGCAAGAACCTTTTTATGTCTTGTGGAGTAAGGAAAAAATGTCAAAGCTAGCTAGTGTGTCTGCCATTGTGGAAGACTAACTTGGCCTGTGTCAGTTGTTTGATTTTTGATGATTAAAATATGCTGGTGAAAGGAGACTAAAAACACAAAGACATTTTTTCCAGCCAGGCCAGCTTTTTGCATTCTGACACTTATGAGCTAAAGCTCATCAGTCAATCTGTTGACAGAGTGCTCCAGGAAGCTTTTCTGGTTTTCAGGAAAAAGAGGCTGAGTCTGAACGTTTCCATTTTTCCTCTTGCTAGCTGCCAATTTTCTCTCCCCACATCCGTGTACTGCTGCTGCATAAGCATCCCCCCCTCCCCCCCGGTTGCATCTCCCTGGTATACCCTGAAGGGCACACACCGGAATATCACTTTCACAAGGAGGAGCAGTAGTCCAGCCCTGAATGTCCGGTACATCCTACTGCTTGAGAACTGCTACAGTAGGTGATTGAGGCGGCGCCTTACTAAGAGCGTCTACAGTAATGGATGCCACTAGTGAGGGAGGGGGAAACGCAGCTCTCAAGCACACAGTCATCGTCTTTAATTCTCTTCACAACCTAAGAGGTGAGAATGATCACATCGTTCAGAAGTGGAAACTGGGGCTTGGCGTTGGATGAAGACTTGCTCCGTGTGACAGGCTTTTGGCCTTGGTGTTCTGTCTGCTCAAGAAAATCTGTGTCGGGGAAGGAGATCCCAAATTCAAGACCTTTTATTCCTGAAGACCAAAGACTTTGGAGGCAGTTTTCTAATTGTAATATTTTTAAAAAATTCTCAAGATTGAAACTGCAGCTACAAAGATGCCATAGGATTTTGTTACTGAAAGAAAGAAAATTGGTAGGGGAATGGATTCTAGATATTAAAGGACAGAAATTAGGATAATTTAAATATGTGAGAAAGAGGTGATAGATTAAGTATTTGGCAAGTCTGGGATAAAGATAGGGAGAGAAAAGGAGAAAAATACTTTTTGCTAAAGAAAGTATTTGAGCTGGGCACACAGTGGTACAGCTCCATAATCCCAGTTACTTGGGAGGCTGAAGCAGGAAGTTTGCAAGTTCAACACCAGCCTAGGCAAGTGAGGGAGACCCTTGTCTCAAAACACAATATTGAAAGAGGGGTGCTGGTGCTGGAGTTAGTGGTTGCATGCTTGCCTGGCATAAATGAAGCTCTGGGTTTGACCCCCACCCAGTCCCACAGAGGAGGAGGAGGAGGTAGCAGAGGAGAAGAGGCAGCTGCTCGTGTGGTGGCTGCTGCTGGTGGTGGTGGGGACAGAAGGAACAGTGTTTGCAAAGAAACTTGGAGTTGATGTAGCTTGAGCTTTATATTCATTTCTGGTGTGAAAAAAGATTCCCAAGTATGCAGTTGTGCTGTGTGTATCCAGTTTCCCTAATACAGTGAGGCAGTCGCTGAGCAGGAAACACAGCAAGCTCCCGTCCTAAAGGCTTGGATGGCTGGTGGGCTGACGGGAAGGCGTGTGGGTGAGAAGTGGCAGCCTTGCTCCCCGACCCCTCCCCCAGGCATTACCACTGGGTGCAGCCTCCGTCCCTCTCGTCAATCTAGTCAGCTCTAGACAGTTCTTTTGCTTACTCTGCATGCAGTAAGCCAGAGCCTCAACTTCTACATGGCCTCCATGTCCATCTCCCTCTTCTTCTGAATGCTACTGACTGGGGATCTTCACCCCGATGTCCACAGGCACCTCAGACACAGCCTGTGCAAAACTAAGCTCCTCAGTCTAGTCTACCTGCCGTCCTGACCCAAGCGGCCACCTTCTTAGGAATTCCCAGCTTGGGCTTGGAGCACCCGTTTCTTCCTTCCCTGAGCCCCAGTCCCAGGAGTGAGTCGTTTGTCTCCGGGCTCCACCCATCCCGGGCCCCTTTCGGTTCCGAGATCCACCTCCTCCTTCCCATCTGCTAGAGCCTAAGCTCATCCTTGGAGGCCCACACTTGCCTCCCTGCCTCCAGTCGGTCCTTCCTTCTCACTGAACCGAAGTGTACTTTCTAGGACACAAATAACCAATGATATCATTTCCTGGCATAAGAGCCTTCAATTTTAACTCTGTGCGTTTTTGTGTGCCCTGGCCCGCCCAGCCTCAGGTCTCTCCTCCCTATACTCTACACGAGGGTGGCTGTGCTGTTTTGTATTTTTTACCCAGTCTGTGCCTTTTGTCTACAATGCTGTCTTTCTATTCAATTCAAATCTCTGCTTAGAAGTTTTATACATCCTTTAGGATTCACCCCTAATATCTCCTTCTCTCATGTCTCCATGCAGAGCCGCCCCACTTCAGAGTGTCTATTCTGAGATATTTCTCATTATAAACCTTGCCTATCTGTCCATCTCCTTCAAGTGGTAGTAACTTTTGTGAGACTAGAAACTATTTTTTATTTAAATTGTTTTCTATTCTCCCAGTGTTTGAAAAATAAGTGAGACTCAATAAATACTTATTATGCAAATGAAGCGATAGAGGAATGAATGAATGGAGGGCTGGACAGTTGAACAGTTAGCCCAGGGTGGCGAGGTTCTAGATGGTGGAAGAGGTTTCACATTCCCTCTTGCTATGAGTTTCCAGCACATTCAGCTAAAGACACGAAGGAAGGTGATGGTGAGACCCAAAGCAGATGCGTTAGGTCCTGGCATGGCATTTCCCTCGCTCCTTAGTCCTCACTGGACGGGCAGCTGACAGCGCCATGCGCTGGGGAGTTGGTGGTGTCCTGCCACCACTGAGGGGAAAAAGCCAGATTTGTACTGAGCCGTTGTCTGTCTCAGCCTCACTTTGGTGCTCACCAGTGATTTCCCATCCCTCGTAATCTCACACTCCTACTTCGGCAAGGTCTGTGGGCTCTGCCAAGAACTTGCTTCCGGAGGCCTCCTTTGCTTATCTTAAAAGGAAGTTAACCAGCTTGCCTGAGTGTTTGATTCTTGAATCATATGCGCTATCGGTAATACATACTTCACCTCCAATAGGGAGAGGCAGCCAGTGCCCAGGGCTCTCCACAGACCACCCTGCTTTGCAGTTAGTACTCTTTTACTCCTCTGGTTCTGATACATCTAAAAGAACAAATCCGTCTGTCTGAGATGAGACATCATTCTCTTGCTGGCGTCATTTGTTAGAAGGAGACAGAGCTGTCATATGCGCAGGTGCATCCCCACCGCAGACTGGGCAGCAGAACGAGAGAGGGGAGCACACGGGGAATCGTGCCTGCCCTGGAGAGGATGTGAGACAGGCTCCAGCGAAAAGACCTTACAGCAGACCTTAATCCTTAAAACTATGACCATTACCTCTTGGGTGCCTACTCTAAGCCAGAAATGGTGCTACTTTCCTGCGGTACTCTCCGAGTCGCGCACATGCCAGTGTAACCATCAAGTCCCTCCACTTGGCAGATGAAGAAAGAGGTTCTGAGCAGTTGAACGTGCACACAGACAGGTATGCCCAAGCGTGTGCCCACTGCTGGATGTTCCCACAGGTTCCGAACTCTCCTTGACAAAACGCCCCATACTGTTCTCTCATTTTTCCTATTGTCCATCTCACGTATACCTTTACGGTACTGTACGAGCCAGGCCTTTGACAGTTCTACCTACTGTTGTACAACACATGCAGGAGTCGTCGCATAGATGAATGTTGCTTGAGAAGAAGAGAGTTTGAAGGGGAAGGGACTGCCAAGCTGGCTCACGTAATGAGGGGTATCGCCTGCTGCCCTTCAGCACTCCCCCGGGGGCCTGCGGCTCATACGCAGTCCGAGGACATAGAGGGAGGCTGTCTTTTTGTTGCAGTGCATGAAGCTCAGTCTCTCAATGACGAACACAAAGCCATCTACTCCCAGCAGCTGGAGCAAGACCTCCGGAGGATTTCTGTGGCTGTTCTTTGCTACTTCTGCCTTCCTTTTGTGTTCCCAAGATGGCCCTTCCTTCCCAACTCTGTGTTCATTTCCTTGACCTATACAAAACTAACTCAAAAGACATTAGTAAATATTTACTCACTGACTCATTCAACCCTTGAGCACGCCACTCGGGGTAGCACAGTCGATTACAGCACCTGACAAAGCTCTCTTTCTGGACTTACTGACTTGCTTCCAAGAGAACTAAATATTGGTTTTACAGGACACATATGGAAATGCCATCTGCAATCGCTGAATCTGTCTGCAAATAGACTCACCCTTGTCCCTTGTCCACCTGGAGGACCGCTCAGGCCCAGCACTCCTCCAGAACAACACGGAGAGGGCCTTCTAGGCAAGCACATACAGAGGTGGTATAGCACTTAGTGATCCCACGAGAAAACAGGTGTTGAGCAGCAGACCGGAAACTGTCGGTTCCTCTCCCAGCAGGCCTGCCTCGCACAGCAGGTCTCCTGCCTGCCTGCCTGCCTACTTGAATCATTTACGTTTTAGCACCTAGGTTTTATTACTAAAGCGTGGTAAGGCCAATGGATTAGGAGACAACTGCCGTTGAAATGCTACTTTATTACATGCACAGTTCCCAAGAAAGGGGACCACCACCTTGGGGGATGGCACTCCGAGCACCAAAGCTGGGCAGGAGGCAGAGGATGAAAGGGAAGACAGGGGCAAGGCAGGGCAGGTGGACATAGTATTGAATAGTCTGGATCATTCTAGTGGGCTTTGGAGCATTGGCGCTGTCTCCAGTTGTCTGGTACCTGATTCTGGGAGGGAAGGACAGGTTGCACAGTGGCTCCAAGGAGGTGGCTGGGCTCTGAGTCCAGAATGAGTGGTCCACATAGCAAAGGCTTATGTGCCATTTGTGGGCAGGTAGGTAACTGGGTTAGGAATCTGGGAGGGTGGACCCTCCAATGTCAGCAAGGCCCCAAGAGGGCACAGCATCAAAAAGCAAAAGGCATACTTATCAACACAAGTGGCTGGGGAGGGGACATTATCTAAAAGTTTTGATGCTTGAACCCTATGCTCCAGAGATAAGGATAGAATATGTCTGAGACTGAGCCTGGAAATTAACATTTTTTAAAACTCTACTGATGATTCTATTTTATTTATTCATACCAGGAATCAAACTCATGGCCTTCTGACTGCCAGGCAGGCCATGCTCTCCCACCTACACCCCCGGGCCTTTTTTCTTTTTGCGATGGGGTTGTCCAAAATGTCCAAGATCGCCTCACACGTGCAGTTTTTCTTGTTTTTGCCTCCCAATCCAAGAAGCTAGGATTACCATGCTAGGCTGCTCTACTGCTGACTTAGTGGGCGGCCACAGCTGGCACGCGTCACTCGGACATTCAGAGCGCGCTGTTTCTTGAAGAATGTGCCCTTCTATATAGAGTGCAGCAAGTTTCCCACAGGCTGTGGGTGCCCAAGCAATGCCTATGGCTTCTAAACTGAGTTGCCTTCTCTTTCATTTCAGGCCTCCGTCCAGGGAGACCTTCCATCCTCCTCCACCCATCCCACCCAGAGGTCGCTGACTCCATCTCCTAAACTCTGCCTGTTGCAAAACATAAAGACTCGCAGTTTCCAGCCAGTTCATGATGTCTTCATGTTAGGTTTTCTGGTGTGAATATTGACATTGCTGGTATCATGGCAGTTCTGACGGTTTGGGTGTCCCCGAAGAAGACATCAAGGCACAAAGAGTAAACAGTCACAGACTCTGTTCATCATTGTCAACTATATTGATCCATGTTTTTTTTCCAAAAGGGAAAAACAAACAAACCAGACTTAATCAGGATACTTGGCCTCTACTTTTTCATATCTGAAGCCAAATAAGATTAGAAATCTACTTCCAGGTGATTATACTCCAGCCTAATTTCTAGAAATGATTATGGTACAGGACTTACAGTATTCAAGTCAAATAAGAAAATAAGTGGGCTAATTTCAAAATAATTCTTGTCTTGCCCCTATATATAGGAGGGTCACAAACAACAAACTGATAAGGGCCTTAGAAAGGGATGAGTCCTAACCTCTCTTGTATGTAAGACAAATCCGAGGTCCCATAGAAATTTAGGATGAAGAGTTCTCAGCTGTTTAGAGGAAGAGATCTGGACTTACTGATTCGAGTCACCATGCTTCCCACCTCCAGCAAGCTAATTCCCCTTTTCTTCAAGATATGCCCAGATGTAGAAACTCATCCATGAGGCTGGATGTGGTGGTGCCACAGCACTTGGGAGCTGTAAGCCCAGCACTTGGGAGGCTGAGGCAGGAGGGCGGCTGTGGGTGAGGCCAGCCTAGACTACAAAGTGAATTCAAGGCCAGCCTGTACTGCATAGCGAAACCCTGTCTCAAATGGGCAGAGAGAAAATGAACAAACGAATGAATAAATGAAAGAAAAAGAGACTTTAAGTCTTCTGGAAGTTTCTCCTTTCACACCTTCCAGGCATGCAACTACCAAATACTTTCTTCAGTTTGGACACTTACATACCATTATGCTTTCAAAACAGTGATTTTTCCAAGGAACCAATGAAAATTGTTAGAACTGAAAGCATAAGATCCCAAGGACCTCACTTATCTGTCTGTTGCCTCTTAAAGTCTTAGTTCTGGCCATCAAGACAGCAGAAGACCCTTAATTATTTTTCTCTGCTGAGGGATCTGAAAAGGAAAAACCTAAAATAGAAATACTTTGAATGCTTTATTGTATTTTGTTCTTACCTTAAAATAAATACAAAACATAAAATTCTGAGTACCAACGAGAAGCCTGGGTCTCCTGATTCAGCTGCGCTTGGGGCAGGGATGGAACTGAGGGACAGCGGCAAGTTCGCAGTGGTGAGACTTTGGCCCTCTGTGGGTTTTGTTGAACCTTCAGGTGGGCTCACCGTGCATAAAAGAAGGAAAGGAAAGAATCTGGATGAAAAGAGAGAGAGAGAAAAAGGAAAGAATCAAGGACTGCGTTATCAAAGAGTATTTTAAAGAGTGTTTTTCATTTGTTGGTTATGAATTTAGGACAGGGTGTACAGGACATACAGGGACTCACTGCGTAGATGGAGCTCTACTGGTTCTCCTGTTTCCAGCCTCCCAAGCGCTGGGATTACAGGCATGTGCCACCTTACCCAGTCTCAACTGCTGTTTCAGTGCACCCTGGGGCCGAGGCTGGCACAGCACGCTGAGGATTGAACCCTGGCTGCTGAGCTACCTGGTCGGCCCTCAAAGAGTATTTCTAATAGAAAAAATATTCCTGTTCTCTATAAAAACTACCACCCATTGTCCTGTAAATTTATCCAGCTTGCACACAACACACAGGTATGTGCACATTTTATAGGAATACATTATATAATAAAAACTGGATTTTCAACATAGGATCAGAAACTAAACTATAAGCAAGTATCTAAAGAGTGTTACAAAGTCTTCTCTATGATGCTTTGCGAAATAGTTCTGCGGCTACTTTTCTTGTTACAATGTGACAAGGTGGCTCAACAGCAAGTGAGGTGTTGGTCATATTCACTGCAGTTAGGTTTTCCCTAACTGTAGAAGACTCCTAATTCCTAGGCTAACATTGTTACATCATTTTACCTGAAAACCCAGAGGGGCAATAACCCAACCATGGAAGCAACAAAGTATGAAGACTGAAGAGGGAGAGACTGTGAAGAGGTTGGTACTGCCATCAAATAATTTAACTTGACCTATTTAATAATGTGAATATGCTTTTATGCTTAGCCGTTATGGTACAAAGTAAGATTATGCAGATAACTTCAATGAATATTTTTACATGTTAAGCTAAGTTATTCCCCTCCTTTTCTTTGGTTTGTTATTAAAAAGAAAAGCAAAAGCAAGGCTGTAGTCTGTTTAATATCACTTCAACAGCTAGGATTTTTAGGTCCCTCTGCCACATGCTCCAGGAAGCCAAGTTGGTTTTCTCTGCATCTCCTTCAAAGAATAATGTATGGCTGTACAGCTGCTTGGTGGAGGATGTATTACTAGCAGATTTATTTCTGAGACAAGCAAGTGGATGATGTGGATAATTCTAAAAGCTTCATCTTAAACTATCAATCTTCAATATTGAAGAATCTGCCAGTATAAATATTTGCTTTAAATTGTGTTTATTTCCAAGGAAGTTATAAAGAATATAAAATAGTCTTCATTCATTCCTGCTGGTCAGATTTTCTGCTTACAAGGGTGTTTAGATGATGAGTAGGGTACTGAAAAATGTATTCCGGATTCTGAGGTGCACCTGGAATTCATTCGCTCATAGGAGCACTTACAGACCCCCGAGGCTCATGGTAAGCCACTGTATAGGAGAAGCAGCCTTACCTGCCTACACAGTCTGAGCGTGGAGTAGGGAGGGCAATGCAGGTTTGCAAGCCAGGAAGCGTGGCTGAAGTGCAGACGGCTGATAACTGGAGCTCGCAAGATCACGTGGCCGCACAGAGCTGAGTTCTGACGTCTGGGACGCAGAGTTTTATGTCTGGGAGTACTCACTTCTTCTCAACTCTATAAGCAGAAAGCTAAGGGTAAGGCCAAGGCAGAGTGGAAAATCTTGAGCTAGATGCTGGGAACAGCTTGATCAAGATCCAAGGATCTTTTCAATATCTTATTCTAGCCGTTCTTCTTTGCTTTTTATCATTATTATAATAACTGTGTTTAAAAACTGAGTGGGAGACAGTGAAATATGAGGAATCCAAATTGGCCATGTTGTTCAGCCCAAGAAGCAAGTGTTTTCAGTGATTGCTTCCTAAAGAAAGATCTTTATATGTTTTATATATATAAAATTTTTTTTTTGTACTGGGAATTGAACTCAGGACCTTGCAGGACAGGCTCTGCACCACTGAGCTGTGTACGCAGCCCTGAAAAGATTTTTTGGTGTCTGGAACATTTCAACTAGAAAGAGACAAATAGCAGCTGGGTATAGTGGACCTGTTGTCCCAGATACTTGGGAAGGCGAGACAAGAGGATCGCGTGAGTCCAGTTCAAGACCAGCCTAGGCAACAACATAACAAAACCCCATGGGACCCTGGGAGATAGCTCAGTGGCATGAGCACCTACCTGGCAAGCACAAGGTCCTGAGTTCAATCCCTAGTAAACTCACCTCCCTCCTCAAAAAAATGACCTGATGGGGTGAGATGGAGGAGTGGCAAAAGCAATAGCTCTTCACCACTTCCTGAAAGGAAGTAACTATCAAGATAAACAGAATTCTAAAGAAAAGTTAGCTGATGATGAAATGAAAAGATGCATCACCAATGTCCTACAACTTTCAATGTCTGTGTTTATGAGAATAAAAGATTAAAACTGTGTTTGTTCTGGAGCGTCTCATTTCAGCTATCATGGGATGTGCAGCCCTTGGGAAAAGTGGGCATTTTCCTTCACCGGCACCTCTTCCTTTTCGGTGTCAGGGAACAAAGTCAATCTGGATGAAGAAACTAGCGAGCTGAGACGCAGCGGTGTTGTGCGGTGCTGTTCGCTCCGAGTGGCCCTGTCCTTCGCTCATTTCTCCTCCTCAGCGCCCACTGCTCTTCTTCCCTGCGCCACACTTGCAGACTTGGTCGCTTTCTGTGTACTTTTCTGCACGCTGCCACCGTGCCTGTTCTGCTGCCAGGTATCCTGGGCTTAAACACACTCGCGCCAGGCTGACACTTTTCGTTGTTTCCTCTTCAAGCATTTGCCGGCAAGCGCTTCCTTCCGGTGCAGCCCGGCAGTTCGAGCCTCGACTCTGGAGGCTGGGGGTGGCCGTCGCCGGGACTGCTCGCCTGAGCAGTGTGGCGCTCCGGCTGCTGGTTCCTCACTGCCCATGGTCCTCTCACTCAAAGGCAGGGACTGTCTGTTCATGGCACGTGTACTGGGCCTGCGCCAGGAGCGCGTCACCGAGGCAGGCACTCTGGAAGAGGTTCGGAGATGAGCTAGAGGCGCCTCATTTCTGCAGCGGTTACGGCGACACAGTCCTTTCAGCAATTAATCCTGCGCTGCCCTGTGACGTCTCTTACACTATCTAGAAAACATGCTTTAAATCCTGCTATGCTATTTGATTTTTCATTTGTTACTGTCTTTACTCAAAGAGTTGTCAAACGTCTGTGATGTGACAAGCACTCTTTCAGCAACTGGGTTAGAGACAAATGATAGTTATTGCCACTCAGAAAGGTCAGACTGTGGTACAGCAGAGGAAGCTGAAATAGATCAGTAATTATGACAACATGACAAATGCAAGTGGAATCCAAAAAATAAAACAAGATAAAAGCTGCTCAGATTCCCAAGGGCATGAAGCAAGGCCTCACCAAAGAGGGGAAAACTCGGGTGCAGAAGGACAGTAGCAAGTGGATGTGAGTAAGCAGGGGGTTCTCGGTCAAGGGAACGTCCAGAGCAAAGGTGTGGAGACGTGAAGGGCGTTCGTGGGGTGTTCAGGAAACATACGGGTAAGGGCAGCACAGTCTCCTGTGAGGAAAAGTTGGGGAGACACATTGGGGCTTGCATCAGACTTTATCCTTTAACAAGGAACTTGCCCCCTTTGAAAATGGGGGAGATAGGTAGCAGATGCTCACTGTAAAAAACAGCGCAACCTTTGGAGGCATGTGGAATGTGGAACATGAGCCACTGG